>JAZGTK010000097.1:52337-168409 GCA_036877625.1 Ambastaia sidthimunki | reverse complement strand
CCCTCTATTGATTGACAGTGGTCTCATGCCTATAGGCACAAAATATCCACCCACCGACCTAGAGCAAAAAATGAAGAAACATTGCACTTTCCCCACGGTCCCTTACTTACTGCTTCGTCGAGAGCGAGCTGTCCAAGCTTAATGCACATTGCGACGGGATTTGCGCGGCAGTGCTCCTTATATCGTGCGAAAACAATGACAAAGAAGGCTGTGAAACATGATCAGCTTTGATCAKKTTGATCAGGTCACACTGTTTAAAATTTTTTAGGGCAAGTCGTTTAGGAGTTATTGGCGTTTATCGCTGAATGTGTCAGGAATATCCAAAACAAAACTAACTTTACTGCGCTCTCTTGCGTGCTACCGAACTGTGCGCTCCGAGCGGCTCTACTCAGCGTCAAACAAATCAGTGATCCGCACAGCTCAGTGAGAGGTTGCCCGTACTTCAGAGCCTGTCCTGGGTGCAAGACCCTTCTCACGCACAACGGACTCGGCTGTCCTAACATCGTCTGCGTTCATTGCGGCACACCCTTCTGCTTTCGCTGCCTACGTCAGCGGTGCACTGGGCCAGCAGATTTTGGAATTTTTAATGCTCTTGGATTTTATGTCCGTCGACTCTCCTTATATGAAGAATATGATGCATATCCGTGTACTGTGGTCGATAATAGACAGAGCCTTGTAGTTTTAGGACTGTAAATGTTACGATCTCATTTTAAAATCACAAGATTCGTAAATTCCCTGTCATTGATTTCTATCGTGCATGGATGGTGAAGACAACATTTCCAATCGTTCCACGCTCCTTCACAGCGTCATCTAGCTTTGACTTTTATTATTATTATATTATTATTGTGTTAAAAATGCGAAATTACATGTTGTGCCTTTAATACGTTCCGGTGTTTTTTAATGTACACCGGATGATGTAGAAATCATTTTATTAATTTTTTATAAGCTTTATTAGCTACTTCTGTTTCTGATCTTGGTCCCTCCTGTCTTTAAACTGTCCAAATCAGTGTCCTTTTCTGACACCTTTACTTATATAATTTATGTATCACCAAAATGATTAAATGCTGATTAAAATTTGATAACCTGCTATTGATAATGTTAATCAGAGTATCTGCAAACCTTGTAATAGTGAACACCCTAAATAAACATTAACATTAAAACCCAGACTTGGCATTAAAAATGTCTGTATTTAAGCTCTTAAAGGCACAGTTCACCTAAAACAAATTCATAATGATTCGTAAATGATAAGAGAGTTTTCATATTTGTGTGAATTATCCCTTGAACTGGCTCTTAGATGAACAAAAAAGGGAGAGTGTTAGAGCATTCCCAGGCTTTATCAGAACAGACACCTTCCAGTGTTTCTCCTGGTGGGGATTCACATGTTTCCTTGGCTGCAAAAATGAACTTTGGTGATCACTATAAACCTCTAAAATTACTTTGTTTGATTTGCCCAGCATGCTATGAATGGACAATTCAGGTCATTAAATATTACTGTATACATCATGTGTATTTACCATAATCATTCAGCGTGTGTTGTATCCAGACATGTCACACACAGACAAATTTTTGGTTTTAACTGTGTCTGTCAGTTAATACCTGCCATTCTAAAGAATAGGTGCATAATACCCCAGAATGTGTTAGTTTGAAACTAATTATCTAATACTTTAAATTATGAAACTACCTTGCTGTCGTCTACATCCCATATCACTCTCTTCTGATCAGACATAAGAGGCTTGCTAGTTGAAGCTCAGTGTAGCACAACCCAATCTGACTAATCTAATTATTTTAAAATGGACTCTATGAGCTGGCACACACACACACACACACACACAGCATAGTAGCAGAGAGATCAGACAGTTAAATGTTCCAATTTCCAAGGTAAACTGTATGATAAGAGACAGTCTGGCAATGTGAAAGAGGGACACAACATGATCATCTACACCTTCAAAATATTGTGTTTGTTGTTTCATCCACCAACTGTCACTATTATAAGCTTGATCAAGGCACTAAACTCCATAAATATGTTTCTGTGCTCAGCATTTGCATTTACTGAAATAGGAGTTAAGACATGGTGATTAATAGCAAGACAAAAAAATCTGTCAGGTAGTATTGTTATTAGGAACAATAAAAGCAAAGAAAAATCTGGATCAAATGAAAGCAAGTGTCAATATATAACAAATCAATCAATAAAAATGTAAACCCTCGTTTAATTTTATGGTTTTACATATCAGGACATATTAAAACCAATATGGTCAAACCTAATAAAACCTCAAATGAACAACACAACATATTACATTGGCTCATTATGGCCAAAATGGAGAACCCATGTATAAAAAACTAATTACATACATGCTTTCATAAGAGGGTCAGTAATTAAGAGATTAGGTAGCAGCCAGGTGCTGCTAATTAAATGTCCTTAATTAATTGAGTTAACTTCTACTTATAACACCTCTATAAAAGTAGAAGTTTTGGCAGTTTACTGGCCTGAAACTCCTTGGACAGGTGGCCCGTCTTTCAGTCATAAAAAAAATAAAAAATAAAATAACTTCCTGTAATCTTAAAAATTTTCCAGACAAACACGCAAAAGAAATGTACAAGTACAAGTACAAGGGCAGTCCAAAAGGAGGTGTAGTTAGGAAGTAACCTTCAAAGTGTTGATGTTAGACTGTTTACCACTGAGCACTGAATGACCCCTGCACAGTGCCCTGCTTCTTATTTCATCTCTTTGTCATCCTCCATCTTTTTGAAACTGCACCTCTGCTCATTGACCAGTGAATTTGAACATGGCTTTCTGGTCCTCCAAATATTAGGTTAAAATGGGAAACATTTAAAACAAACACGAGAACAGTGTGATAGGACTGTCACACTGAACTAAGGTATTTTGTCTTGAGGCTTTCTAAGAACTCAAATCTCCTTTCACCTGTTGAGCCCTTTTAGCCAAGCAAATAACCTCAAGAAAGATCAAGAAGAGAGGAGGAGGAGCAAGGGAAAGAGGGACACTGTGATACTTCTGTTTTTTTAATGTGTCAGTAGGGCACGGTGCGATCAACGCCACGTCATGGGCTTGATTCACTGAAAATATATGCATTGAAAAAGCACCTGTGTTGATTTGATTAAATACATCTTCCGAATGCATAGATGTATGAAGTACATTTTGCATGAATTAAACTAACGATTATTTATAGTAGTGATTAAAAGTAAATCAAATATCTTTTCTAATTTTGTTGTGGCTGAAACTGTGAGTATATAAGTGATGATCTAAATGTACCTCAAATGGCAGGTTAATATCATGAATGTTACTGGGGCACAACCTCATGCACAAGAACTGCCTTTTGCCATGTATGTGTGGATTACAGGATAAAGATGGTTAAGAGGTCACCACGTGGATTCCCTGCCCACCTCATCCTTTCTTTCTCTGCTCGATCCTTTTCACTTGCTATTTCTCTCTCTGTGAATCTGCCTATTTCCTGTAAGAGCCAGGACTTGGAGAGGCTCTTGTTCCAGTGACTTCTCCATTAGGCTTTCTGGACTGGGGCAGAACTCAGTCCAGTACAGGGCCTCTAACCTCCAGGGACGACAAACCAAAAATTCTTCATAATACAGGGAGAAAAGTGGATTTGCATTTACTTTTAAGAACATTTATGGGTGTTTTTTGAAAATACACACAAGACCAGTTTTTTTCTAAACTTTGTGTGGAATATCTGATTATTTTGCATTTTGGACTTTGAAATCATTGGTTTTGGACTGTTTTCTCCCTTCAGTACAGTTCTGGTTAATCATTGGGTCATCCAGCACTCACTATATTCTAATGGAACAAACAATCAGCATGGCTCTCCATTAACACACCAGGTTAGCCAAACTTTTTGTCTTCTATTAAATGGCCCTTTATTTAAAACAGCAATTTTCAATATAAAATAGGCTTGAGTTGTCCCAAGGCTTAGAGGATTAGTTTTTCTAGGGATTCTAAGTAATCTTAGGTTGTTACAGCATGACTACAAGATTGTTTAAATTTCATGGCATGGTAGATTTGTGAAGCTATTAATCAGGCAAATTTGTTAAACCTTTTTATTTCATTGTGCATTACTTTATTTCAGTAGTATTCCTAGTACCAAAAGGAACAATTCGTTAAAAAACAATTGCATTTTCCCCCTCAACAGTAAGTTGTAGTTTATGAAGAATTAATTTTTGTAGGCCCACTTAGAGAAATGCGTTATAAAAAACTACTATGCTGTTTGCTAAGTTAACTCAGATAGCTAGCAAATTTGTCATATTTACACTGAAATATTTTCTACATCTATTTTCTACATTCATTTTCATACATTCAAGATTTATTTAGGAATCTTAATAATAAGGAACATACACAGATTTACAAGCTGTGAAAGCTTAGCCTTGTATGTCAAATACTTGACTTATTCAATCCAAATACTTGGATTGAATAAGGCCCAAAGATAGGAAAATTCTGCTGAGCTGTCAAGATTGGACTGAATAAATGTAAGGCAGTGGTGTGTCAATTATCTAATATCACAGACAACACAGCACAAGAATAGTGTAAGGCTGACAGTAAGATCTCGTGCAATTCTCAGTAATCCTGATCTATTTCAGTGCTGGCCAAATGTCCAGAGAAAGAAATCCAGACCTGTAGAAGTTAAGGTGAATGTTGAAGACATGGACTTTAAAGATAGAGGATAAAGAATGAGAGGCTATTGAGAGGACGAGCGTGATGATATTATAAAGAGATAAGGTAGGCTAAGAATAAAATTAATTAGGCCTTACGTTATTTGGCAGTTCGTGGCCTGGCTAATGAACGTGGAGCTCTTTAATTGTAATCTGCTTGCTGAGCAATGGATAGAGAGACTGAGGAATGGGCAGATGGCCTGATACAAGTCGTGTAACACATTACCCCACCTCCACCTTTAAACCTCACAGGCAGATGGCACATGAGTCAGGTGAGGAAGTAGCTGGTCAGCTGATTAGGACAAAGCCTACAATCAGAGATCGTGTCTTTAGAACCACAGTGGAAAGGACAGCCTGTTACTTGCTCCTCAATGTCACTGTGGTTACCACAAAAGTCTTATTTAACAGCTAGTAATCGATCAATATCATTCTGTTTAAATAAACAAATGAGAAATAAATAGATTTTATCCTGTCATTGAAATAATTTATATATGAAACTCAGATCTACTGTGGTACCATAATGATCAGTATAACCCTGATTCTGGGTTCCAATATTTGAGCCACTGTTACACTCTTACTAATAAAGAATCATTAACAGGTGGTAAACAGAAAAAAAAAAAAAAGTAAAGTTATTTAGATCATATTAAGTTTTTTATTATGATATGAAGTCTAACTTTGCCTTTCTCTGTTTTACTTTCCTTCTTTCTATCCTTTATACCTCCCGGTCACAGTCTCAGCAGACAGTGATGGCTGAGTATTGTGCAGTAGTTTTGGGCTAGTGCCCCTCAGTGGGTAGAACCCAAAATGTGAGCTTGGTATTTTTCAGGGAGTTTAATCAGCCATCATACTGTCGCTGGTGAAATATTCTCCTCAACAAACGCACAACATCTCTCTGTGCCACCCTTTATCTTACTGCCCCTGCCATTTTACAGGTTTGACCAAAGAACCAAATGGCTGACCACAGAAACTGTAGCTTTCTTTGCCAGTCCTATCACCCGCGACGGCAACCTCAGTCTTCTTCCAGAACTAAACAACAACAACAAACCTCAAAACACAAAGCAAAAGATCCCAGTGGCCTAGTAAGCCACCAGTCTTCTACCCCGGTGCTACGCAGTTACAACTGGTGGGGTAACTGGCTTCTAGTTCAATTAGTCATTGTGTCATATTTGGCCTGTGAGGCCTGGGGCACCACCTTCAAAGTCGCCATTGTAGGACCATGGGCGTGTGATCCCATGTACTCCAAAGCTCTGCCAGATCTGGCTGCTCGTCTAGCCACCAGCCGCATCAACAAAGACCCCGAGCTGAACAAGGGCTACTGGTATGATTACACAATCATTAATGAGGACTGCACAAGCTCTAGAGGCCTGGCTCGCTTTGCTGAGCTGGAAAAATATGGTGCAGCCTTTCTTGGACCATCAAACCCGGAATATTGCACTTCTGCTGCATTGCTGGCCAAAAATTGGAACAAGGGCCTCCTTTCCTGGGCTTGCCTAAAGGCTAATATGAATGAAGGAATGTATCCCACGTTTCTGCGTCCACTTCCGTTGTCTTCTCGCGTGCTTTTCTCTGTGCTGCGCTTTTTCCGCTGGGCGCATGTTGGGATTATTACGGCAGAGAGCGACATGTGGGAAGCAACAGGTCACGAGCTTGCAGAATCCCTACGTGCTCTTGGTCTGCAAGTTGGCACTGTTGTTACCATGGAAACAGATAAGGAGGGACCACGACAAGCCCTGAAGGCAATACGGGAAACTGATCGTGTAAGAGGTGAGTTCTATGAGTTACATTTAAATTATATTTAGTTTTTTAGCATACTTTTATGTTAACTTAAATAGAATATTTTATAAACACAGACGAGCATTAAATAAGGGTTTTACAAGAAAAGTATTACTGATAGACTGATAAATTCATTACTGATGTTACCCATAATCACTTGCATTATCCATATTATCTGCAATAATCCATAATATAATCTAACATCTATAAATAGTATTTAAAGATTGTCAGTATAATTTTAAAATACTCTGCTGTGAACATGATGTGACTAAACTAAATGTTGATATTTCTGCATAAATTATAAGAAATATTTAACATTTTCTGCATAATTATAAGACAATAATTTCTGTATCTTTCTGTAGCAATAGTGTCTCTGTAGAATAATCATTGGCTCAATAATTTTATCATATTTCTTTAATCTTATTTCTTTCCTGACTTTTTATTCTCTGTCTGCAGTTGTTATCATGTGCATGCACTCCGTTCTGATTGGTGGAGAGGAACAGTATCGGTTGCTGACCACAGCAATGGACATGAGAATGATTGACCGAGGCTATATCTTTATACCATATGACACACTGCTGTATTCACTGCCATATAAAGGTGTAAGCTATCCAATCCTGGCCAATGACACCAAACTGAGACAGGCGTATGATGGGGTCTTAACTGTAACCATGGACCAAGGTGAACACAACTTTTACGAGGCCTTCAATGCGGCGCGGGAATCCTATGACATCCGCACCAGCACTCCAGCTGAAGAGGTAACGGAGTGGGTCTGAACTTGCACGAGTGTTATGACTTAAGCGAGTGGTATTTTAAGCAAGCAATATAGAAGTGGGCACACAGTTATGTAAAAAGCATCTGCTGGGTTTGTATTTGTGCCACAGAGAATGATCTTGGTGTCACGATACAGTTACTGTAACAAATTGGCCTAATAACTTTTTACTGTAACAAATGATCCTTTAACATTATTTATTTAATATTCATGTAATTTGTTTATGTTAAGGTTTGCAGATTTTGCTGAAGCTCAGTGGTATTTAGTCTCTAAACAGTTCTCATAAAATAAAAAACAGACATTTACATTCAGTAATTGTTTAATTTTTGGCATTTTATTTCACAGATGTATGAGAAATTAAGAAACATATTGTCTGTACATTCCTATGCACTCCTATGATATATAGTTGTTCAAACCAGTGCACTGCCACTTTTTTAATGTACAGCTCATGTATATAATCACATGTCCTTAGGGTCAAAGATTGCATTCCAATTTAAAACTTATGACATCATTTGTTTATTTTGTTTTAAATTTGTTTTCCAGGTTTCTCCATTTTTTGGGACCATCTACAACATGCTCTATTATATAGCCATGGCTGTAGAGCAGAGTCGAGCTGCGAGTGGAGGCCGCTGGGTGTCAGGCGATGTACTGGCACAGAATGAGGGGGGATTTGAATTTAATGGCTTTAACCAGTGGATATCGGTGGGTACCGATGGAGAGGGGATGCAGGCGCGTTACGTCGTCCTGGATACAGATGGCTCTGGGTCAAGCCTGCACCGTACACATGCCCTGGAAGCACCACACACTTTTGGGAAATATGGAGGGTTGAAGTACTTGGGAAAATCTGTTCACTTTGCAGGAGCGTCTCCGAGCACTGACTCAAACTGTTGGTTCAGCCCTTATATTGCGTGTAGTGGAGGTGAGCAAGCAGCGCTACTAAGCCTTGCATCAGTAGATTGTGAAATTCATTACATTTCATGACATCATCATCACCTCTGTTGCAGGTGTGGATGGAGTGACCCTCTTTCTACTCTTCCTATTCTGTTTATTGCTCAGTGGAGCCGGTGCCTGTTTTTTCCATATAAGGTATACATTTGTTTTTACTTTGTTTAAACACCCTGGATTAACAGATTTCATGTGGTGCTTATAAACAATTTAATATGTGTGTGTGTGTGTGTGTGTGTGTGTGTGTGTATGGGTTTACTTATTATTTACCATATTTGAGATATAAATTTATTCCCAAAAACAAAACCTAACAAATCTGATTAAAATCTCCTTGTGACAATGTCCTTGTTTTTAAAAACACTACAAAAATATGTGTGTGTGTGTGTGTGTGTACAGGAAACACGGGCAGGTGGGGATATTTGGAGCCTTTGATGGAGGAGGAATTGAAAACCCTACTAAGATTATACTGACACTGGATGACCTAGTCTTTATCAACACCACACTCAGCAGGAGGGTTAGACAAAAATGCTCTCTCTCGCTATCTCTCTGTCTATCTTTACTTTATCTATGTCTCTCAATCTCGATATCTGTTTCTCTCTGTCTGTAGAAGCTGAATGAAGAGAGTATGATAAAAAGTCAACCGAATGTTAAAACCCCACGTCACTCAGTGTCAGGTCGGAGTTACATTACATCAGCTCCTGAAACATCCAACGTTGCAGTATTTGAGGTGTGTGAACTGTACATGTACTACAGACATAGAAAACCATTCAAAATTTTATTTAATATGTGTATTATTTTTAGTAACATGCAGCAGTAATTTGTAAATCATGTGATGAACGTGATGATGAGTATTATGATCATTTATTAAATACACGTTCTGTCAATATTGTTCTGTGTTGTCAGGGAGACTGGGTGTGGCTGAAGAAATGTCCCTGTGATGGAAATGTATCAGATATCAATGACAGCACACAGGCTATATTTATAAAGGTGAGAGAAAAAAAAATTAAACAAGTTTATAAATAAACAGTTAACTTTGGAAAGATTTGTTGCCTTCCAAGTTTTGGAAATAAACATGTTTCTACTTACTTTCTGTTATCTTTTGTAACCTTTTGCTTCTCTTTGTCTCCCTCCTTTCTTATTCTCTAGTTGAGAGATATGCGGCATGAGAATCTTAATCTGTTTCTGGGCTTGTTCTTGGATTCTGGCATATTTGGCATTGTAACTGAGCACTGCACCAGAGGCAGCCTGGAGGACCTGCTCAACAACGAGGAAATGAGACTGGACTGGATGTTCAAATCTTCTCTCCTTCTTGACTTGATCAGGGTGAGACATTATGGAAATCAAAATGACCTCAGATAGGGATTAAAAAGAGCCCATGACATACTTTGGCAGTTAAAAATATTTTGAACCTAATTTTTGTCTAATCTGATCTTGTCATGCTTCTTCTGTCTTCTCAATGTCTTCTCTATCTTCTCCACCTCGTCAGGGAATGAAGTACTTGCATAACCGTGGAATCATTCATGGACGCCTGAAGTCAAGGAACTGTGTGGTGGATGGACGGTTTGTTCTGAGAGTTACAGATTATGGCTTCAATGAGATTATCAATTCTCAAAGCATCATCATGGAGGACACCAAACCTGAAGGTATGCATGATTTTCATAAAAATGCATAGCAATTGATTTTACTCTGTTTTTCACTAAATTTCTCTACAGATATCAAGTTCTAGATTAAAGAGGACATCCTGGGTTTATTATGATACAATTTTTTAAATATAATTCTTTTGCTCCAAGCATTGTAATAACATTAAATCTTTAAGCAAAACTTTCTTTGGTACAGATCTGTTTTGGACAGCTCCAGAGATCTTACGGGATCCTAGTCTAAAGCAGAAGGGAACGTACGCAGCAGATGTATACAGCTTTTCCATCATCATGCAGGAGGTGATCTCCCGCTGTGCTCCCTTCTGCATGCTGGACATGCCTCCTGAAGGTTACATCACACTATCCTCCACATGTACTATTAACCAACAGCAATGCCACAGTAATCTGATAAGCACTTAGAGGGCTGTCATGCTAATGCTGTTTTACCCAAATTCATTATGTGAATACAGTTTGATATACATTTTCGCAGATGTTTTATCCAAAGCGACATACAGTGTATTTACCCATAACCTTTGTGCTGCTAACACATTGCTCCACCAAGTGAGCTACAAAAACAGTACAATACAATACAGTTGTGTGAATGCACTAGTTGTCTGTGTGCAGAGATTATAGATAAGGTGCGCTCTCCTCCTCCATTGTGTCGACCTACTGTGTCAATGGATGAAGCTCCACTGGAGGTGATTCAGATTATGAAGCAGGCCTGGAGTGAAGAGCCTGACAAGAGACTTACATTTGAGGAAATCTTCAGACAGGTACTCTCTCTCTCTCTCTCTCTTTCTCTCTTTCTCTTTATCATAAACACACATGCACATATAAAGTCACACACTCACAACCACAAATTTTAATAAGAACTATGTCTGGAGAGCTTTAAACAGCCACACCACACACACAAACAAGTACTTTTCAGGTGTAGGTGAGATTATTTATATTTATATTTGAAGCCACAACATTAATACAATGTATATGATCTTGCTATCAGCCATGTATCAGTCACATTAGTCTTCAATTTTCCATCAATAAATTTCAGGAGTTATCTAACTCCCTCTATCTGCTGTGGCATGTACCTTCATTCAGGTGATTGATCCTCACCTGCTCTCTTTCGTTCTGCCTCTTTTTCTCTAAACTGCAGTTTAAAAATGTGAACAAGGGAAAGAAGACAAATATCATTGACTCAATGTTACGGATGCTGGAGCAGTACTCCTCCAACCTGGAGGATCTGATCCGAGAACGGACTGAAGAACTGGAGGTAGAGCGTCAAAAAACCGACGCTCTCTTAGCTCAGATGCTGCCCAAGTGAGTCGCACTGGAACATCCTCAGATCAGTTTCTCTTGCAATTAATTTTTTTTGTATTTTCATGTCATTTTGTTCATCATCTTCCTCTCTTGATCTCCTGCAGGTCTGTAGCCTTGGCGTTAAAGACGGGGAAGCCGGTTACACCGGAGCACTTTGCAGAAGCAACACTGTATTTCAGTGACATTGTAGGTTTTACCACCATCTCTGCTCTGAGTGAACCCATCGAGGTGGTTGACCTCCTCAATGACCTTTACACTCTCTTTGACGGAATCATCGCAATCCATGATGTCTACAAGGTTTGTATTAGCCTTACTGAGACATTTAGACTGAATGCTGTTGAGGAAATTAAGGGGTCAAATACTTATAACTGATCTCATAATATGAAATTTGATATTTTATGCAGACCAGTTTTAAACCTTTAATTTCAACTAAACAAAGAAAACAATGACAAATCTTTTGTTTTTATTTAAAGATCTTTGCTAAAATATTAATTTTTAAGCTTCATATTTGTTGCTAAAATAACATTTAAATATGATATCTACAGCAAGCACATTGCAGTTTTGCATTTTACATTTATCAACAGGTAGAAACTATTGGTGATGCATACATGGTGGCATCAGGTGTTCCAAACCGCAATGGAAACCGACACGCGGCAGAGATGGCCAACATGTCTCTGGACATCCTGCACTGCATCGGAACCTTTAAAATGAGGCATATGCCGGATGTCAAAGTCAAAATCCGCATCGGACTCCATAGTGGTGAGAACTCAGCACCATAGATATAGACACACACACACACTATATAGCATAGTGCTTACCTGGGACTGTAATGACCTGCTTTACATATATATGCTCTGATAAACTTTAAAATGAACCGAACAACAGCTGTTTGATTTGACGAAACTTCTGTTTGACCTTGGTGCCCAAGTTTTAACATTTAATGTCTATTTGTTTCTCTCTCTCCTTTGGCCTTTATAGCACCTTTGTAACCCTATACACAGCTATAACAGGAGAGCCAGAACATTCAAACTGGGTTAAATATGCAGCTAATCCAGTTACTCCAAGCACTTTACACCCTTAAATTAAATGCAATGTCTCATGAGGATATATACCTAACATATAGTTTTCCCTCTGATCTAATTTTTATTGACAAGATGGTCTAGTTTTACACTCCCGAACTAAATATTGTGCTAAATGTAATAATGCATTTACACTTCTGATCCTCTGATGGTGTATTTCAAGAACAGGTGAAATGTAAATCCCTGGCATCATCCAATTAACAGATTCATCCAATTGTTTAATTACGTCGACCCTTTCTTCCACCCCACAATTCAACATGTTATACAGATCACATGGTCCACACACAAGTGTTGCTGCCACACTGATACATAATTCCTGACAGTCTATGACTGCTATAGCTGATGCACCCTGTGCTGTTAAATGTATGTGTGTGTAATGTATCAGGTCCAGTGGTAGCAGGTGTAGTTGGGTTGAAGATGCCTCGATACTGTCTGTTTGGGGACACAGTAAACACAGCTTCCCGAATGGAATCCACAGGATTGCGTAAGTACACCAAACTTTATGTGTCTGATAATAACAATATAAGCATTTGTGGCTTTGAAGCTGATTATCAGGAATGTGTGTGTGTGTGTGTGTTTGCTTGAGAATCAGTTTGAAGAGTAGTTTGTATTTTGTATGTACTGATTAAACAGTGCATGTCAGTGAGTAGCTCAGAGGTTTAAAGTACAGAGTGCTGGGTAATCTCTTAAGAGTATAAGCCAAATTAGAAAGAAAATTCTGCATTAAAGCTAATGTCCTTTTAGAACTCAGCCTCTGCTCAGCCTCACCCTGAACTGTCTCACCTTTTATCAGACCTTCTGACACATTTATCCCAGAGCATTTACTTCACCTGCGGATCATTTCAACCAAAAGACGGTGAAAGTGTGTGAAAATGTGATCTAAACACATTGATCGTGTGTTTAGAATAATCCCCAAATTGTTAAACTGAACTGTAATGTTATGAAACAGGGCAGCAAGGGTCTGTTACAAATTGTTAAAAAGTTAAAAAGGTTATTAGATTAGGCTAAAATTATCACACTTCTGTGATTTTGTGCTATGACTGTATGTTTTCACTTGCACTTCTGAACACTTTAAATGAAAATTAATTTTAGCAGTTAGTGACATACTGCGTCATACTACTCCATCTAGTGGTTAAGTCATAGATACGATAATGTGACGTTTCCACGATGTTCTTGATGTTGTGTAGTTATACCTCTGTCCAGTCTAAATATGAGCAATGCCTTCTAGACAGGCACAAAATACAGTAAAAGATTTAACTCATACTCAGAAGATTTAGGGTCAGAGCAAACAAGTGATCACATATAAGTACTTATATACTCGTTTTTTCCTAGGGCAATTAGCATTATGAACAAAAATATATAATAAGTGTGGTGGTTATGCATTAAAGAAATTAATTGTTTACAGCAGGGATATCAAGTATCCAACATGTAGTTTATGTATATGCTGTACATGTCTGAATGTAACACACAGGTTCAAATAATTTTCCATGGGTACATTTTAAAAAAATGTGTTATTTCTACATTTTTTTCTTTCATGTTTCTTGTTTTTGTAGCTTACAGAATTCATGTCAACCAGAGTACTGTTGATGTTCTGAATGACCTCAAACTTGGCTACAAAATAAATAGCAGGGGCAGGACAGAACTAAAGGTACACACACACACACACATTCATTCACAGTCATGTGGGAACATGCATTACACAATACTGTGCTACATGCCAAAATTTAAAAGCCTTGAAGCTAGTAGATCGATTACATCCACAGTCACATGAATATCTCTCTCTTTTTCTCCATTACGCTCTAACAGGGTAAAGGTGTAGAGGAAACCTACTGGTTGGTTGGAAGGGATGGTTACAACAAGGCGCTACCTGTACCACCAGATCTTACTCCTGGGTAATACAGTAATCAATTTAAACTTAACTGCATTATGTGCATTCTTAGGAAAATGTTGTACAATCCAATTGCCTTATGAAATTTTAGGGGTAAACCCTCTAAACAGGATTAAAGTGATATCTTTTCTTTATGGTGTCACAAAGGGCGAGCAACCATGGTATCAGCTTGGATGAGATTCCGGTAGACAGGCGACAGAAATTCCTGGATCGGCAGAAGAGGATGGGATAGTGAGGTAGGCAACAGGGACATTTCAGTGGTTTATTTCAGTGGTTTATTTTACTCTTCTTTGTTTAGTAAATTTGACTAAAGGTTTCCCAATAACCATTGTTTAGTTGTTCTAACAACTATAGTATAAATGTCTTGTAAAAAACCAATTCAACACAAAGAGACCAAACCCTACAACTTCAAAATAAAATCAATGCATTGTATGCTTGTCATAGTAAACAGAAATCTCTGTGCCATCCAATAGGATGTGAGGATCATGTTCCTGCGCCAGCCTATTGAATTGAGGAAATCTCAGCAAGTGGGAGGGTGAGAAGGGTAAATTGGGGTGTTACCCTTTTTCCACAATTTATTCTCCATTAAAGGAAAAGCTCACCTGGACATCTGACAAGCACCACAAACACTTGCTGAAAGCTAGTCCATCAAAACCATCTGCTCAACAAGATACCATGAACCAACTTGTATGGATTATCACAGAGGACATTTTTAAAAACTGTGTAAGGTTTATACTGACAATCATCTTGTGTTAAAATTGACGCTAAAGACAATGCTGAGATAACTCATCAAGACAAATAAGGAAAATGAGAAAAGAGCGGATCTATCTCTGCAGTACCACTATCCACCACTACAAAAAGATTTTCTTTTTTATTTATGAAACAAAAAATTACACAAAAACCAACAACAAATTAATGGTGCTTATTTATAATGCACGGGCACCTGAAGATTTAATTGTAATACAGTACAAATAACCCCAGTAATACCCATGTATTCAAATTAATTAAATAACTACTAGAAAAGCTTTTTACTACAATACCACACATTAAAAATAAGGTCTTAGTTCAAAAGGTCACAACTTTTACATTCTTACATTTTTTAAAATGATTTCATTCATTTTCAGCAATGTGGTACTGTTGAGCCTTTGCAGAATATGAAATGAAATTTTCAATTTAATGACCAAATATCCTTCAAACAGTTATACCTAAGATTCTGGCAGACATATACGTGGATTTATCAGAGTGGCTTTAACTTCAGTTATGTGAGAAAGTTAAGAGATACATTAAAAAGAAAACTCAAGTGAGCACAGTAAACTCAGATTGCCAGGTTTGCAGTGGCATGCCACATTATTCACATATTCAGCTCATCCAATACGTTATATCCTGATGTTAAACCCTTTATCAGAGTCCTGACATGCAGTCTGTTATCAACCAAAAATGTATCTAAGATTATCCAAAGAATTTCTCTGCACTGTTTTGCCCACCTATACAGTCAGGACATATATGTGTCCCCTAACAAGGGCATTGTGTAATGTAATTTTATGAAAGAGGAGATTAGTGCACTGAATGTCTTCATTATGATATGAGGGTTCTGGCACCTGCAGTATGAACCTCTGTCAGCTGATACCTCAACCACAATCTGTTATCAAATAAACACTTGAAGAGCCTGGTGTAATGTCACAGATGAATGTAGCTGAATTTTAATGGCACGTCTCACCATTTTATCTTGTTGTCAGTGATTGTGTAAATAAAAACTGGTTTAGTGGGTTTGCAGTTTCCTTTTATTTAATAAAATAAATCTTATTTATAATACACATATGCTTCTTTAGTGTCATAATAGTAAATGGCTTGTTAATCTACATAAATACCATTCCAACAGTCTTACAGTTGTTAAGTTTTTGAACACAATGGTTAACAGTGGTGAAAACTAAAGCACTTTGACCACTGAAACTTGTAACTGACTTACAAGGAGTCTAACGTTTTTTATCAAAGCAAAAAAATCATGAGGTTACCTCAGTCAGCATTTGTTTTTATGAGCAGTTTTGGTTGCTTGATAACGTTTCTTAAACATTGAGCAAGAGCTGCTGGTATACTGAGGCACAATAATGACACAGAAACAAAAAGAAACAAAAAACTTCATCCTTCATGTTAATTCTACCATTGTATTTATTATTTTAAACATGTGAACATGTGAATCAGTATCATGATGACAAAAAAAGAAAGACATCTTTGTTTTGTGCTTGCATGTCAGGGCTAATATGGCTGATTGATAAAGACGCACGAAAGATTGGGTGTCAACACCGCACGGGTGACTCGAGTAAACGGAGTCTGAGCTGAATTATAATTCGCCTAGAACTAGGACAAGATGTCTCCGCCTACTTATCCGAAAGCGCTTTTCTGATTGGTCACTGATACGTAATTGAGGCGGAGTCCGTGGGTGTGTCGTGAAGCGTGACCAAACTATGATTGGCTTTCGTCTCCCTCTATCAGAATCCAAATAGCGGCTCCTAGAGCCAAACCACATTTAACACATTAAGCAACTGTTTCTGGTAAAGTGTTGCTAAGACAGGGTACATAATAGTATTGCCCTCTTAGTCATTGTTTTTACATTGAAGTAGTTTAAATGATCCTTCAGGGAACTGAAATACTTTATCGAAATAAATTTCCCATGTTTTGTTTTGTCCAGTGCGTCAGATCGCATAACAGTGTGTAGATGATAAAGATCTTTCTCGTTTCAATTAAGACGAACACAATCCTGATTAAATCGACGGCGAACTCACTTGACATGCGCTTCACGGACTTCCGCGGACTACTACGGTAATAAAGGTAAAACTCCAGAAACACAAAAAGTCTATGAAATGTGTATATATATAATACATTTAAATATTTAGTCATTCTAATGTTTGTTCATATTTAAATTGTTGTTGTCATCTTTAAATACTTTGTGCAAGGTTTTAAACACCAAAAATAGTTGCCTGAATTTGCGTGGACATGCATGGCAGGTGGCAGGTGTAATATTTTAAGGGAAAGCATGCAATATAAATCACATCCGCATGTTTTCTTATGCATCTTTCTGCATTAGCCCGTTGCGTCTGTACGCGCAGGTTTCTGGTAGCCTCGTGCGCTGTTTTGCAGTCGAGCGCGTGAATACTCCGTTTTGTCTACATGTAGCGCATGTATGAGGCAGCGCTCTGCTTTCCAGCTTCAAACTGTGCGAAGCGCAACTCTTTCCCAACCCCCGTTTCACTGCTTAGGCAACGAGGGCGGGACCAGCCTAAATAATTGTGGGGAGGGATAAAACGAAAACAAACCTTAAAAATGTAGGCCACGGCGCGTGACCCAGTTCCTCCTGCACAACAGCGAGTGTGAATGTGGAGCACAGTTATTATCCCCCACGCCCGGCACGGTTCCAGGGCGGGTTTTACTATGTGTGTTTTTCTCTATTCAGGGGCTTTTAAAAATAAGGAAAAATTTGTAAGAAATATAAAAAATATAATTGTACACCTCTTTGCAACATTTTGATTTGATAAACTTCACAAACATCATCTGCTTCACTGAAGAAGGTAAGGTGTTTTATTTTGTCTGAAAGAAACCTAAACTCTTTAATTTCTTTCTATTGACAACAACCCTCAATCAACAAGCAATATTTACTTTACAGATTACAGCTGAGCATGTCTGTTTCCTTCAACCAAAGCACAGGGCATTATTTGCCCGTGAGAGGGGGTGATCATTTTCCGTAACCTTAGGTCAGATTTGTGGGTTTTATTACTACAGATTAGACTTGAGGGTTGGTTGAGATGTTGTGAAAAACAATCACAGCTTCTTTTACCCATAGCCTGTGGGTAGAGCAGGTAGAAAACCACATCTCTTCACCTGTTGATTACACGTGAGAGTGAGCCAGTGTTTCTGTGTCAGGGTGGGCTTGGCTGCTCAAAGGCTTTTGTGTAGAAGTATTGGGTGTTCTTGGTTTTGGACACAATGAATACAGAAAGCGAAGAATGTAGTGTGGTGTGTGACAGATATGTTGTTTTGGGCCCCCTGAAGAAGGCAATCAGTTTGAAGCTGACCTACTTTTCTCCTGTACTCCATACCTGCAGAGCTATTTATACCAAAGGCTACAAGAGCAACTCAGACCATCTTTCCCCTTCTGAATTCACACGTTTGACTAGCATTCACACAGCCATCTGTACTTCCTCTTACTATTTTCTTTGTTTGTTGTTATCATTTTGCCAGCCTGGCCTGTGGAGAACAAACCAACCCAGCTATCCACCACTCGCCCACACAGAGTGAAATCCACACCACTTCAGAGGTGCACTGAGAGTGAGTTCTATAGTTTTAAGAGCCTGTCATCAGTTCAACACATAAGGTACTGTCTTGCATTTTAAAGCATTTATGTCTTTCCTTTAGGCCACATAACATGAAACAACCCACATCTGTACATTTCTTGGTTGTTCCAAAATGCTTGAATAGTAAATTACACAGTTGTTGAGCCATAACTGGGTCATTATCACATTTATGCTTAAAATGACCATAATCAAAACTATTCAGAACTTACAGAACTGTTTGAGACATTTTCATTTCTAATAGAAATAGGGTCACTTCTTACATCTCTTACATTATGATCACAGGAGAAGAAAACAACATCCTGCGGTTCCAGGGATGGAGGACAGGAGGCACTTGCCTCCGGATGGGGGTGGCAATCCCAAACTCTCACCCATAGCCATCAAATCTGAGTGTAACACGGAAGTTAGATCAGTCAGGAACGAGTCAGGTGATCCAGGGACCTCCACACAAACGTGTGTAAGAAAGGACGATCTTTGTGATGTGCCTTGCAAGGTGCCTCGCTTCCAGTATGTGGATTTCCCTTCTCTACACCAGTGCATCCAACAGCTTTCTGTGCCTCCCCTGAATGGTTGGCTGGGATCCTGCGCCATGGCAAAGTCACCAAACCATAGGCCTACCAGTCCCAGAGAAAAGGTGCCAAAGTTTAAGTATGTGGACTACCCTTCACTCCACCACTGCATTCAGCAGCTGTCTGTGCCTCCATTAGAAAGCTGGAGTGCAGGACTGGTCAGGCACAATGCAGAGGGAAGACACAAAGGGTCTGGGGTGCAAAAAATGCCCTCTCAGCCTGTGACTCAGAGAAACAACCAAAGCGCTAAAAAGAAAGAGACAGGAGATCAGAATAAAGAGGACAGTAATAGAGTTACAGCATGTTCTTTTCCAAATTTAGATCCTGCAAAACTAAGAAACACACACACAAACTCAGTCACAAGCAAGGAAGAGAGGTCTGTGGGAGGTCCTCATCACACCTCAGACAGAAAGAGATTGCTAGGGAGAGTAGAACAGGGTGACTCAATCCAATTGTTTCCTACAAAACCAGAAGTTGATTTGGGAACAGATTGTGCTTCCATGTTAGAATCTGGTTCTGGGTCTCAGATAGACACAATGGTGGTGAGAAACTACAGGCCGTCAGTTATTAGCATGGTGCACACAGACAAGCAAAAGCACTGGACAAAAGCAGACCACCTGGAAGAACAATGGAACTCTCCAGATCCAGCAGGATGGGTACCATGGAATATTCTCCCAGAGTCAGTTTGTCCATTTTGCCAACAGATGTTCACAAATCCAGAGCAGTTTAGAGCTCATCAGCGCAGTCATAGAGATAAGGTAACTGTTACATTGTATTACTAATTGTACATAAATAAATAAACCATATCTTCTGTATTGTTGTCAAGTGATAAGTTAAATACTGTGTGACATTAAACTATGTAATACCAAAATATTTTTTTTGTTGTATTAAATAACCTTTTCTTCTCTTTACAGAGACCAAATTGATGGCCAAAATTAACAGATCACTTGCTGAGCGAAAGCTGCCTTTGGCAAACAAATCATGCCACATTATTGAATCTTATCAACAAGAGGCCTTCTTGTGTTATGATTAACTATAGTGGTGATTCTGGCAGAATTATGAAAAGATAAAAGGCTAAATGTTGAACATTGAACAAAAATGTTGAACAAAAATGTTAAACACATTTTTGACACATATTTTTGGTTCAGACCCTAGAGGGAATACAAGCCTTTGTCTTTACATACAAGCATATAATAATTTTGTTTGTTTGTGCACACAAACACACCTAGACATATATAATGACAAAAGTGCAAACACGCACATAGTATCTTTTTACGATTTATATGAGATCAATATTTACTGCCCCTCCTAGGGACTACCAGACGTAATGTTGTTTCAACTGGCAGGCAATTAGAACCAGATTTATAGACTCTCCACATTTATCAATGTTACAGATGCTTATGATGTGAATAAAGTTAGAGGGACTGGAGCATAAGATGATGAATTTTATTATATTTGGATTCCCCCATACTGTGTACAAGGTAACAGGCTAAATATTTAGCTTTGGGTGCCTAATAAAATAATGGCTGTTGTTTTTGCTGCACAAACAGGCCTGTTAATAATGATTTGTTACTTTTATTTTTGTTTTGTATTTTTCATGTTTTTGAAATTCATGAATAGTGATCTTGTAGATTTATAAATCTTTAAAAAGTTTTGCTTGTTTTAAGTGTTTAATTGTTTGAGTAAAGATTTTTCATACAGAAATAAATGCTTGCGCCTTTCAATACAACCATACACCAAATCTATTTTGTAGATAAACTCTAAATTTGTTTTTGAACTATATATTAACAAAGTAACATCAACAGTGTTTACTGACTTTTTCTGTACAAAATTTAAAAAGCATTGCTTTAATTACATTAAAAATTTAAAGTTATGACCACCTGAAAACATTTGTTCACTGTTTTTAAAAGTTAACAAATTACCTTTGAACTGGGTTGTGTTTAACTTGGTTAACTAGAGTCAACATGTCATCAGATTGGAAATATTAGCATATAGATTAATATTAGAAAAATGTAAACTGTTAAATATATTTTTCTGAAATCAAATGATTAATACCACACAAATGTATAACAATCCTAATGTATATCACTGTATTTGTTTTTTTTAAAAGCTTCTTTTTAAAGAAAAAGCTTCATAACACTATAGATGTTTCAGTCTTGTTGGAAGTTCCCTGGACTTTCCAGTTGACAGCAGTGGGTTGTTCCAAATGCATTTTTAGGAAGACACCACAGTACAGACATGCACAGAGAGCATTTTATAGTCTGATGGCAACAGTAAAATAAATCAGATGGAACTTGCTCGAAAAACAAGAGAACGTAGAGTAAAAAGTGTAACCACGTACGCAGAAGACCCGACAACCAAGAAGAAAAGAAGAGTTAGACAGACAGTTAAACAGAGAAATGCAAGAGGCAGGAGGGCAATGGGAGCTGGTATTTGTTCAGTTTATTCATTTACCATTGAACATTTAACAATGATTAAAAATAGATTTGTTTATAAATCTATATATATCGATTGAACAAAACAAAGTTACTTTCACTTTCACTTCCGTCCTGAGAATCATGAAAAAACATGCCTAACAAGGTTTTTTTACTGCGTATTTTAGATGTTGTAATGCCCGTAAAAATCGATTCATTGTTATGTAGGTAATTCACATGGTCTGACGGATTCCCTAAACGAAGAGGAAAATGATTCAAAGGTTAGAACACCTTTCCTTTGTACTACAGATACTGTAATGTGAGCTTTTACTGTTGCATCATAAAATAACAAAACATTGGTGCATTCAGCATGGAACTAAAGCATTAATACAGGAAAGGTATTGAAAAGCACTGTAGATTTATTCACATGCTCAAACTAAAGCAACTACAGCATAAACATAGGTGTTGTCTTCTGTCTCACAAACACAGACAAAAACAGATATAATAAAGGACTCCTCTGGATCTCAGGAAGATGGCAAGAGTCCTGATCCGACAAACACAGTAAGCTTCTATCATTTCCTAAACTCATAAATCAGCAAGTTGCAGTGACAACTTATTACCACCCTATCTTACTTTTTGCCACAGTGTCCAGTGTGTTCCTCTTTACTAAAACACCATACCAGTGCATTGCTTCAGTGTACTCAATGCCCTGCTGCTAAGTTCCTGTGTGCCTCCTGCCTCTACCCCTGGACTACTGATTCTGCAACCTGTACCAACAATCTGTGTCCACTGGTATCTACACTGCTAACCTGTGAATTGGTGTCAGATCCAAAGAGTAAAGTGTTCGGTTGTCCTGAGTTCCGAGCCTGTCCCAAATGTCACAATTTGATTACCCATGCAAAAGGATGCAAGTTTGTTTCATGCCCATCATGCCGTCACCGATTCTGTTTCATATGTTTGCAGGATGACTGTAGTAAGAATAAAGAGAAGTACTGGTCCCTAACTTGCACAAGGCCAAGAGCAAACAGGCAGAGATTTATATTAACATAATTTTGAACATTATTGGGTTGGAAACTATTTTATTTCCAGCCAAACCTGAAATGTAAAAAAATTCAAATGCATCATCGAGTTGTCAATCGCTATACAGAAACAACTGAATTGTTCATTTGATGAACTAATGGAAACCACTTAAATTTAAGTTTATGTTATTGAATCCAGCTTTCACCTTTGTGCTTTTCATTGTAAAATATTGCCTGAAAGTAATTCGGGTGCTCTGTGACAAGATGCAATGTAATAATAACTGACTTGGTTCGCTAATAAAATGTTGCCCTGAAAAAAATTCAGAACTGCATCAGAAAGTTAGTAAGCTTTCAAGACCAGAATAACAATCCTTATTACACAGCTCTTTGAAATGCGTAATTTATTTGGTAAATCGTGGCATTCTGCAGTCAGATATTTTTGTATAATGACCACCACACTGTACAACTGACCACAGTGCCAAACAACCAATTTCCAATAAATATGCTAGTTTTATGTCTCTTTTATTAACCTGTACATTATCCTGATATGAAAAAAGTAAGTAATAATTATCAAGCTGCAATACAGAAGGAAATACACAGCATTTCATTTTAAATAAACAGTATCATTTTAAACATTATCATTTTAAAATAACAGTACAGTCCAGATTTGAGTCTTATTGTCAGGCACTTTAAAACTTGCAGAAAGATTTTTAAAGGCATTAGTATAAAATGGATAGCCATTTGGTAGATAGAGATTTTTTCATCCAAAGCAACTTTAAAGGAATGTTAGATTGAGCCTGCAACCTATGCTACCATAGCAATATTGGATTTATACAGTTGTTGTGACTGAACACTGATGGAACCGCAACCCACCACCATTTCGAAATGTTTTTCCACACTGTCCACAAGCATAAGGTTTCTCGCCTGTGTGGAGTCGGAAGTGCCGTGTGAGGGTCAATGAGTGACGGAAACGCGCACTGCAGACAGAACAGGCGTACGGCCTCTCTCCTGTATGGATCCTCTGGTGGATCTTGAGATGGTGCTTACGGTTGAAACCTCGCCCGCAGAGGTTGCAATGATACGGGCTTCGGACAGAGGGATAAGAGTGGCTCTCAGGGCTCCTGTGATGGTTGTTGTGACCCTTTGGGAGGTGGGCATTGTGGCTCGAAGTTGCAGATGACAGAAAATCTTGATCTATGGGCAGAGGACAAAGTCAGCTTGGTAAAGAAACAAACACTGTTAAAAATTATTTAATATCACATCTTGTGTAAGTTAAAAAAACTGGGACATCTGTCCATGTATCAGAAAACTCAAATGCAAATTTGCTTCTCTAGCATGCAGTGCTAACCCAAAGAAAGGCTGGTGGACTGGCAGTTATCTGACTGCAATGGCTGGGGTCTCCAGTCTGCAAGTATTTGAGACTGAGCCAGAGAAAGGTTGTCAGAGTTTGGCTCCTCCCCTCCAGAGAGAGAGACAGGGATTGGGTCACCATAATCCTCATCTTTCTCCATCTTTACAGCCAACTCCACGGATGAGCCCTCACTCAATACACCTGTAACTGTCCCAGCATATGCCTGGACATTTGTGGACATACTGTGTTGGTCATTTTTAATGTCTGAAAAGAGAATATAAAATGAATAGGTTATCACATATCTGTCAAAACTATACAAAATAGCACCAACAAGCGTAAAACGTAAAGCTAAATGAAAAGCAAGTATAACTTAAACACTGTTATTATGTGTATAGTATCACTACTGAGTCAGCACCACAGTTGTGACTAATAACAAGCCATAGGGGTTAAAAGGTACATGGAAACATAAAATTCGGCAAAAGCCTTAAAGGCACACAGATCCTTGCTACCGTAAAAACTGTTGCATGTGTACCAGGGGCAAAAGCTGTTTTACCCAAATACCCCAAAAATGTTTTTGACACATATCTGAATGGATGGCTGGGTAACAACAACCCAGTATAGGTGATATTATAACCCTTATAACCCTAAATTAAAACCTTTTTAAATTATAACTAGTTCCAAGCATATAAAAGATTTTGCCACAGATTATACAGTTTTAACACTGTTTCCTCATGTACTATTGGACTGACCTGGGCCATATAATCTGTTGTTGGGCTCTACCAAAATCTCACTTGTTTATTACATTTAACCGAAAAGAATGTTTGATCTATACATTCTATACTGACATATCCTACTGACACTCTTAGTTGAAATGTTTTAGCATATCTTACCATTTGTCCCACCTAATCTATGTTGGATGGACTCTTCCAGTGTATTCGACCTTAACGTCTGGGCGCACACATCTCCTTGTGTGATCTCCTGGGGTGATTCTCTCTGGAATAAATTCCCATTAGCTGCCTTGGTTCCACATACTTCGTAATGTTCAGAGTTTACATTGAACTGAGTTTCACGTATGGGGCTCGAATGTACGACATTAAGGGTTTTAAACTGTCGATGCCCCAGCTGAACCCTACAGCTGATGGGTGCGTTTATCGCCAGTTGACCGGTACTACAGATGGGAACATCTTTAAGCACTTGTGGCTGTTGATCCAGGCGTGCACGTACAGTAGACAGCTGGGTCTCGGCTGTTTGCAGTCTAAACTTTAGGGTATTGTTGTCCTGTAACGCTTCTTGAATTTTTTCCTGCACGTCCCTGAGAGCTTTGTCCAGCAGTTTGGTGATTTCCACAACGGCGATCTCCACCGCAACACCGAGCGCGTTTTGAAGGGTTGATGTCAGTTCGTCTTGAAATGACAACGATACTTCAGCAGTCATAGCAGGGTTACATGTCACCTCCATTTTAGAAGAGTTTTTTTTATATGATTTTAACCAGTATCCTGGTATTCAGAAAGAAGCCTGATGTTTCCTTCGCTGGTTAACGCCGTTTAGTAAGTGTCAAGCCGTTTAGTGGGTTGGCCAACCAAAGCATTCCCTTAGTTGCGTGTAGTTAAAACAACATGAAAAGTGTATGTCGTTTTGGTTAAGCCCTAAACTAATTTATGTGATTAGTTTAGACTAATTTAAACAGTAGACCAAAAATATTAATTAAATTATATAGGCAAAATTTTATATAAACACTTGTCGTATATATATTGTTTAAGCTAAAACTCCGAAATATGACACAGTTGTCCAGTTTTGGTTGGTTAAAAAATAAATGTGTTTCGTTTCTTTATAGCAAAGCTCATAGTTGTTATAACAAGAATTGTTTATATTTTTGTTGTTAATTTATAGCCAATACTATCATAATTTTAAGGATCCTCGTACTGATCTCGGTAACAATTGATTGTCTTTCTGCTTAAGTATTAATTATTTAGGTTTATTAAAATTACATTTTCTGAAATAAAAAAACTAGTTATTTGATGATTGCATTTCAGCATATTGTAAAAATATTAGCATTAAAATCAGAATCAAAATAAGTTTGTGTTTAAAGTTATTCGTTTAATAGTTTTTCTTAAATATTATTTTCTTGATAACCTTGATATTTTTTATACTTAATGACACAGACGAGAACTCAAATATTACATGCAGTATCGCTATGCACTGACACAAAGAAATTGCGATAAGCAGCCAACAGGTGTCGCAAATGCCATACTTTGAGGGATGCACTAGCGCAGGAGACTTGCCAATGACCGTAGAGAAGGGGATTCCGCATTTAATAATTTAAAAAATCCAATTCTGTAAAAGCATAATCGTTTTTAAATAAAATAACAAGTATTAAACTAAATTTGACAGACGTCTTTTAATGGCCCATCTAAATTCACAAAGACAATTAAAATAATACTAATAAAAAAAAAATCTGGCATGCAAAACATGTTGATTAAACCTAGCGGATGCTAAACTGTCTCATTTAACGAATCCTCCAGACAACACCGAAATCAATGCAATATTAGTCTCCGCTTTAATGCCTTCATGTACATAAACTGCCATTAATGATCAGTGCAATAGAGGTGGGTAGAGGGGGGCCATCCGAGTGTGCGGGTAGAGCTGTACAGTAAACAATTGATGTACACCAGAACTGTATGCTAGTGCAGACGTCGCATGCCGCATGTGCACGCCTGTCAGGGGAACCTGGGTGCAC
This sequence comes from Ambastaia sidthimunki, assembly GCA_036877625.1. Lineage (NCBI taxonomy): Eukaryota > Metazoa > Chordata > Actinopteri > Cypriniformes > Botiidae > Ambastaia > Ambastaia sidthimunki. The sequence goes on along the minus strand of JAZGTK010000097.1, from coordinate 141,894 downwards.
GCCACATCCATACAAGCTGGACCAGGAGGAAAACAAGCAAGAGCGTTTTTGGCTCACCTCGAGGAAAAGCGATTATATGTTGAGAAAGAATATAACTGCTGCTGTCATGAAGAAATGTAAAACGTACCACAGATATTAGTGAAGCATTGGTGGGAAAAACAAGAAACTCGCGCAGCAATGGAGAACCAGGCGGCGATGGAGCAGCAGAGCTACGAGGACGTTCGGAAAAGCGGTTATCTCCGCAAGCAGAAATCTATGCACCGGCGCTTTTTCGTTCTCCGGGCTGCCTCTGAGCAGGGCCCGGCTAGGCTCGAATATTACGAAAACGAAAAGAAATTCCGAAGCAAGTCGCCAGTCCCAAAGAAAGCAGTTAACCTGGACTCCTGCTTCAACATCAACAAACGGGCAGATTCAAAGAACAAGCACATGATAGTGCTGTATACTCGTGGGGAGAGCTTTGCCATAGCCGCAGACACTGAGGAGGCGCAAAACGAATGGTACCAGGCCATGCTGGATCTACAAAGTAAATGTAAGCCAGAAAATTCTTACTGCACCTTTGAATAAAATGAATGAATAATATGTAATTCACTTATATGTTGTAGTATAGACCTTTAAGGCTGTAGTTGCTTAACCTGCTCATCAACGTGCGTGCTGATGGGAACCCCTTTCAGCTGATCTATATTCCAAAACTGTTCAGATTAGCAAACGTCGTGTCAAGTGCACGTCCTACCCCAACCCGTCTTTTTAGATGTAGTCGCCACACCTGAAAATATAGATAATATCATAAAGGCACAAATGGTTACTATGCATGCTTTTTGAAGCTGTCTAGTGCAAGGTCTTTCGTAAACATTGGACGATTTCATAATTGCATTTTAATTGGACTGTTTATGGAGAAGTGGGTGTAAAATAGACAGCATGGTTCATTTGATCGCGCTTACTAGACAGAACTACTATCGTGCTTAGTGTGAGAGTGGCGCATTGTGCAGCGGACGCTGCTGCAGCGCTCACGACTGTTTTTGTTTTTCTACACATTTGTACATGTTGTGCGTGTAACCTACATTTCTGTGAAAGCGCTTCTGCTAGGGAGGGGACACGCAGCATGCGTGCGTTTATTGGAATACCGGTCTTCTCTTGACCCATTCCTCGTGTTTTGGAAGAGTATAATCCCCCACCCCACCGCTGAATGAACCGATCACCAGGTTGAACAGCAGGCCGTCAGTAATGTGATGTGATGATGTGAAGACGTTAGTTGCCGAGCAAGCGATTCTACCAGTCGTGATTTGCTGTCTTTAACTGTACATGTTATAATGAATACACATGACCGGCGTGTTTTGTATCCAACTGCTACAGAAAAAATATACAAATGTACAAGCGCGCTACAAAATAATCAACGTTGTTCATAAGCCCTATATAAAGTGTCGAAATTGTTTCAAAACCAGGCGTGTAACCAGTAACGAAATTAGTTATAATCTTTTGGTTATATTAAAATCAGTCGAATTTGGTCTAAAAATGCAATAACTTATGCAACAAAAAAAAGAAAAACGTAACATTTTCTCTAAATAGGAAGAGAACACTGCTTTGCACAACTATAATAATAATGTAAACCATTTATTTGTCTCATCTGGAAAGTTTGACCCCAACCTTAAGGAATGTAACCAGCAATATTCTATTGCTTTCTTTACATTAGTCTGATTTAAAGAGAGAGTTTACACAAACAGTACAATAAATTCTATCTGTTTATCAGTAAATTCTGTTATCAGTATTTATCTGTTATCAGTAAATTATATATGTATAATTATATAATATAATATAACTTTGTATATATATAAATTATTATTTATAGATTTATTTATCACTCAAGAACTGTTGACATCTAAAATCATTAATGTATTAACGTCAGAGCTGTCTTGACATATTATATGACATATGACTATGAGTGAGATTTTACAGCTGTGATGGAAGATTAGCGCTATATTTGAAGAGATTATCATTGATTTGACTTTTCAAAATTTCTGTTACACAAAGCTATCATATGGCTTCAGAAGAATTTCAATATAGCAATGAGACTTCGTTAATGATTAAATCAAGACAAACAGATCTTTTCATTGAGGGAGCAGCTGGAAACAATTCAATGCAATTCAGTCTATTTTCCTATTATTTTATTCTGTCATTATCCTGTTACTATATTACTTACATTATCTTCCTTATCCTGTTGTATCTGTAGGTCAAACTCCTGATGACTGTGGCAGTGGAGGAGACAGTGGACTGCCTTCCCCAGGCTCTGCTTTTAAGGAGGTCTGGCAGGTGAAAGTGTGGCCCAAAGGTTTGGGCCAGGCTAGGAATCTAGTTGGCATCTACCGACTTTGCTTGACAGACAAAACAGTCAACTTTGTCAAACTAAACTCTGATGTTGCAGCTGTGGTCCTCCAACTGATGAATGTGAGGCGGTGTGGCCACTCAGAGAACTTCTTTTTTATTGAAGTGGGTCGTTCTGCCATGACAGGTCCTGGAGAATTCTGGATGCAAGTGGAGGATTCAGTGGTGGCACAAAACATGCATGAGACCCTTCTTGAGGCCATGAAGGCTTTAAGCGAAGAGTTCCGTCAAAGAAGCAAATCCCAGACTGTTGGTGTTACGTGTGGAGGAGGAACTGCCTCTAATCCCATCAGTGTACCATCCAGGCGGCACCACCCAAATCTGCCACCCTCCCAGGTTGGTTTTACCAGACGTGCAAGAACAGAAACCCCTGGAGTCCCTCACAGTACCAACACATCCCCAACTCAACGGCATGGATTTTCTAGGTCACGGACAGCCAGCATTGGGGCTCGTACAGAGGATGGAGGGGGCAGAGCAACAGCACTCAGCACAAGCCCGAGTCTCAATGGGTCATCCTGTTCAACAACCCCAACCCTGCGACCTAAACCCACTCGAGCACCCACTCCAGCCAAAATAACTCTCAGCCTTGCAAGGTACACACCTAACCCTGCACCTTCCCCAGCCCCCAGCCTCTCTTCTAGCTCTGGGCATGGATCAGAATGTGGGTTGGGTGGAGCTGCCTTTGGAACAGTGCCCATCTGCACCTATGCTCGAATTCCTCAGAGAGTGTCCATGTCAGGATCACCCAGTGATTATGGTTCCTCTGATGAATATGGTTCCAGCCCTGGTGAACACTCACTGCTAACTGCAGGGCTTCCAGCTACCCTTGTTGAAGGTGGAGCTAGTTATATCCTGATGGCACAGCGGGAGGGGTCTCACAAACGTGCTCATGGACGCAGAATTCTTCGGCGGTCATCTAATCGTGAGTGTGAGGCTGAGCGCAGGCTGCTCAGCAAGCGTGCTTCATTACCCCCTACTTCTGCCCAGGTCCTTCACCGCAGGGAGGAAGAAGAGGAGGAAGAAGAAGACTATGCTGTGATGTCACGCAGTGCAAGCAGAGAGTCATACTCATCACGCCAGGGCTCAGGGGGGTTAGCTACAACATCATTAGTGCAGGAAACTTCAGCAGATAAAGGTGTCAGTACTAAAGGTGGTCCCGAGGACACCTCAATTGACAGTGGCTACATGTCTATGTTACCAGGTGTTACAGCTCCTCCTGCTTCATTGTCACTATCTGTTTCTGGTGCAGATACAGTGTCAAAGGGTGGAGATGAATACATGGCCATGACCCCGAATAGTAGTGTTTCACCCCCTCAGCACATCCGCCAACCCATTAATGAGGGATATATGATGATGTCTCCTAACAGTAGCTGTTCACCTGACCTACATGGAATGAGTGGTTGTATTTGGGGTAGCAGGGGCAGCATGGAGAGTCGGGCAGGTAGTGACTACATGAACATGTCACCTATTAGTGCCAGGTCAGCTAGCAGCACTCCTCCATCACACCCAGAACAGCAACCACTGCAGCCAAAGATGGTCTATTCTTATTTTTCTTTGCCACGTTCATACAAACACACCACACTTTCAACCCGTTTTGAGGATGATTTGGACAGGGTCTGTATTGGTAGAGGTGAAGGGGAAGCTGGAAGCAAGATTGTACACAGTAGCTACCATTGTGGAGGGAACACAGCTGTGGGCACGGGTGGTGGTGGCCAACTCTCTTTGTCATCATCTTCTTTTTCCTCTAGTTCTGCTAGCAGTGAAAGCCTTGAAGAGAGATCATTGTCTTTATCTGTAGGTGGAGTCGGAAGGGCAAGTAGGTTGGGTACAGGACACAGAGTAGGAAGAGCTCACCCCAAGGTCTTAACCCAACACCATCACCAGCAGAGATGTGCACCAGGTGTCCCAAAACAGGGTCATTTACAGCAGAGGAAGGACAAGTCCTCAAGTTTGCTTGTGGATATGTCCAAAGCCAATACGCTGCCAAGAGTCAGGGAGACTTTGCTGCCAACTGTGCCCCAGAGCCCAGGAGAGTATGTGAGCATTGTTTATCAGGGTGAGCGAGGAGGCCATAATAGGAGAAGTGCAGATGAACCAGGAAACTCCATGGCACAAGGACATCAGCAAGCCTTTCACCGACCACAGTCATGTCAGGGTGCAACTGCCAACCTTCCACGGAGCTTCTCAGCACCCCTCTCCACCTCTTTCTCTCTATCCTCTGAGTATGTGAACATGGACTTGGGTAATTCACAGTCTTCTCACACACCTCTCTCTTCTTTCAAACCTGCCCCAAAAGTCAGAGAGGATCTCACAAGAGCTCCTCAAATGGAGCAAAAATTGGAAATAGAACTCAGGAAGAGCAGTGCCACCACATCCACAGATGTGACTTCTGTTCCTTTCACAGACTACACTGAGATGAAATTTGGATTGGGTGCAGATGCCACATCAAAGTCCCCAAAACCTGGCCAAACACCTCAGCCATCCCCTATGGAGCAGGAACATTTCCCTTCACCCAATTCTTTTTCAAATGTGGATCAGGGTGCTCGAGTAGTCAGAGCAGAATCATCAGCAAGAAGACGGCACCGCTCAGAGACATTTAAGGCCCTTCCAACTCTTTCCCCTTCTGCTTCTCCATCACCTTTTCCTGAAACACCACACTGTGCTCCACTACGACAGCAAGGATTAGACAGTAATCTTTGGGCTAATGCTCAGCCACCCTCCCCACAGCGTGCCAGCCCTGGAGCAGCAGCTCTACCTGCTACTCAGAGTTCTCCGTTATCTCTGGAGCAAGGCCTAAACTACATTGATTTAGACTTAGTCAGTAGAGAGAACTCTCAAACCAATGGGGATGGACCCTCTGGCCCTCACTCATTTTTCTCTCCTGTAGTGGGAGGAGGGTTGACCGGGGGATTAGGTGGAGCAGGAGGAAACACCACCTCCAGCATCAACACGTATGCCAGCATTGATTTTGTTAAGTCAGAAGAAATGAGAGTACATCAAAGCAGCAGAAAGGAAAGTAAAGGTAAGAGCATTGTACACTACAAACGGTACATTCTAGAGGCAGTGTCAGAAAATGATGTTACCACTCTAAAGATGTTTTGATTTCTCATCTTCTAAACAGTTAAATAGAATATGAAGTGGCAAGAACTGGGATCCACATGATTCTAAAATTCATTCAAGACCTAAAGCGGATACTTTGTCTTTTATTTTTTTATACAGTATATAATACCTTTGTTGAAAATGATCTGCCCTAAATCTGCCCTACTGAGGCTCACAATCATAAAAGAGTTTATTATGTAAAAGTTTATTTGGAGCCTTACCCCTCTCTCTTTATGTTACAGAACAATAGAAATGATTTGTTAGTTCAGTGTTTGGACTGCTCTATGCATGGTTTCATTAGTTTACGTGTATGTGAAAGAGTATGAGATTTATTTTGTGCCAAAAAAAATAACTGCAAACGTTGAAGAAACAAACAAAAATAAAAAGTAAATGTGAAAGAAGAAAAACACTTAAAAACAAGAAACTCAATTGCAAAAGTTTAGCATGGTTTTCAAACAAATAATGTTTTTAAAAACAGTTTTCTAATGTTTCTATACACATCATGGTTTATGAATGCGTTTTTGTTTACACTTTCACAGTTTACAATGACAATTTGCATTCATCATTCTGGCACAAACCTATTGCGTGGGCGGGACTTAACTGTGCTTTACTTTTACTGGCTAGTGAGATTTAGGTGGACAGCTCTATGACCCTAGAAATAGACCGGAAAGCAATCTGGAGAATCCAGAAGAGAAGGGCGATCTGGATACCGTTATTTGTATAGTTGTAGTGTTTGTCTTTAGTGGTGATTGTGATTGTTTTTCTTATTTCACATTGTTTGATTTTGTTCGTTTCTTAAAAGTTTTCGTTCATTTTTATTGGCATAAAATAAATCCCATAAGAATGTATAAAGAATCTGACAGCACCTGTACTAGATCTGTAACCACAGATCATTTAGGTTGTTGGTCCTGTTTGTTGCATGATATACAGAGTGTGAGTACAGACATATGCTTTTTTGTGTTTGTGTTTGTGTGTGTGTGTGTGGATAAAGAATATAGCATATTTGTGGCCTCTCTAAGTGTTTATAAGGGATACCTCTGAGCAGCCCTACATCCACATATATATTTAACTCACTGTGATTGTAGATAATTATGGCAATTTAACTTTAGTCTTGCTGAAAGTGTTCCTGAATGTGGCTTTGCTGCTACTCATCTCTCCTGCTTTCTCTTTCTGTCTCTCTTTTCTTTCCTGTAAGTCTTCAATCTTGACCTTCTGTATCTCTTTCTCTTTAGTTCTTTATTCATTTTAATTCAGCTAGAAATCTTGATTTTGAACAATTATGAACTAAGAAAAATGTTGTTTTTTTATGTAATTCACTAAACGCTCTGTGGCAGGCCTGTGCCCATAGAACTGATGCATGTGTCTAGCAGTCTCTGGTCTTAAATGCCTTATCGGATGAGTTGCTACATTTGCTACTGGGTATGGCAATATATATATATATATATATATATATATATATACACATACATACATATACATATATATACATACATACATAGAATAAAGTAAGAAGACTGCAGATCAATATTGAATGTGTTCAATATTGCTGTGATTGTTTGAGCTGTCTGAAATAGCCAGTAGTGCAAGTTTGGGGCGGGATTATCTGTTTTTCCTAACAGTGGCAGATAGTGGGAGTGTTTGAAAGCTGTTTGAAAACAGGCATTATATTTGCAATTCCGTTGGTGGCACAGAAATCACATATTGTAGCTTTATTAATAAAAATTTAAGTGGTGCTTGCCCATGCAAACGTTACTGTCGCAATGGTAGTTTGTAGTTGTGGGTGGTTGTCAGGGTTCTGAATGGTTTTTAGCATGTTTTTTGTGGTTGCCTTAGTAATCGCAAAGAGTAATTTTTGTGTTACATTTTACAAATAGTAAGTGTTCCATTTTACATAACTTAGCATTCTTGATTAAAAGAAAAAAAATGACAAAAGAAATGTGAAAGTACAATCCGTAACTGTACAATTTAGTTCAATGCTATGCTACCTGGAAACTAGCTTTTAAACTGCTTACCATACGAAAGAAAAGGAAAAAAGTCAAGGGCTTGAAATTGTATAAGACAATAGCATGAAAGACAAATAAAAGTTTTTAGTACTAGATAGATAGATAGATGACGCCAGTGGAAAGAAAAGATGGACTAAGAGAACATTTGGCCTCTGCAAGACAGTAAGGTTGAGACTAGATATATTAAAAGAGATAGACAAGGAATTAGACGTCAATGCAGGTATTGTGTGACGCAAAGTGACGCTCTGAAGGCTTTACCTCATACAAACCCGGTCAGCACAGTGGAGCTAAGAAGGATCTGCTGCGACCCAGCGCTGTCTAGACGAGCAGGTTGCTATGGGTCATAGAAGCTGTAATCTAGCCGACCCATCAGCAGTTCAGAGAAGAATACATTCCTTTATAATGGACCTGAAAGAGGGTCTTCACTCCCACCAGCAGTAATGTGTGGTTGTGTATGCATGTGTGTTTGAGCTCAGGATTGTAGTGATTCCTTACATAACCCCATTTGGATCATCATAGATTAAAAACTGAGAATTTGTTCTTCTTGTAACTCCTTCCACCAACATGTCTTATAGGATTAGATTGGTTAAGAATTGCCCACCTTTATTATGTTTTTGTCTATGCATATTTATTGTTAAAATACAAATATTTGTTTTCTATTCATAAGCTGCTTCCATGTGCTGGTCTCCATCTTGTGTTTTTTGTTGTTGTTTTTTTGTTCAGTTTTATTAAGTATATTAGAAGGTCTTTGTAGTCTACATCGAACTACAACCTTATTGAACCTGATAAAGCAAAATCAACATAGTAAACAGTGTTATTTTATTGTTTCACACAGAAACTCAAAGGCCTCTTTTTTTATAACATCATGTTACATCATCATACCAGTTTTACTTAAAGCCAGCATGAATTTTCTTGCCGGTGGAACATCAGTTTTAAAAGAGCTCCTGCTGTTTTCCATACAGTGAAGATGAATAGTGACAGTGAAATGAGATTTAAAAAGCAGCATAAAATTTGTGGAACAAGCCAAAACTAAACATTTTGCCTTTTACACTATATTTCTACATATGTAAGAATGTCTTTGTTTGCATTTAAAAGAAGCACAATATTTTTTAGTAAATAAATAATGGGCTGTTCCTCACACAAAGCTATCATATTGCTTTAGAAGATTTGTAATACAGCACAAATTGACTACATTTATAGTGGTGCTTTGACAGCCACAGTTACTATCAATGTAGAAACTTTCATTGCATAGAAAAGAGCAGCTCAGACATTCTGCAAACAATTCCTCTGTGTGAAAATTTGTTTTTATTTATAAGCTACCCTTTACAGTAAAGTGTAAATGTATGTGTGATTATTACAATGTTTCTGTTGTTCCAATAATATATTGGTAAATAAATGTTAAGTTTTACTAGTAATAGATGTTTATTTTTTTTAGATTTTATGATCACTCCTTTTTCATTTGTGCTGAAAGGCTCAGCTGTTTTGAGTGTTTTGTTAATATACTGTATATCCTTGACTTTTAAAAGGCATATTTCAATGTTTTCAGCCTTGTTTATTTTATAGCTCAAGCCTAGAGGTTTCTTTGGCAGAAGAAACTCAGATCACTCACGCCTTTGTAGTCCAGGTGAAAAGGTTTGATGCTTATTTTTGGACTTTTGATTTTTCCTACGTCAAAGGAAGACTCATTCGTTTCGTTTCCTTAGTGATACTAATGAGAGTGTTGTTCCTTTTCTCCCCCCGCTTGTCTTTTCTTTCTTGCTCTCTCTCACTCTCTCTTTGTCAGCCAAATATTCAGTCCCCGTCCTCTCTCTGTCTTTGACAGTATGACACACACAAACTCATTAGGGTCTAGGTCAGCAAAGGTGTCAAATCTAGAGTGACAGTCAAGGGGTCTCTACCCACCTGCTCCCTCTGCAGCTGGAGTCACTACTGCCTTGCCAGCTGTTTATTGGAATAAAAAATAACAATTTCCTTCTGTGTTAATATTCAGTTTTTAATATAGGACTTTAAATATAAAATGCCTGTACGTGTGAGTGAGAGTGTAAATGTGTTTTAGCCCTGTGATGGATTTGCCATCTGTCCAGAAAGTTTTTCTGCCATCCTGAGACAGCTGGAATAAGCTCTAGCACATCCCACAACCCCAATAGAGATGAGCATTAAAAGCATTATAGAGTGTATGGGTGTATGAGGGCTAGGATTAGAGAATTAAACCTTGTAATTATGTTCTGGACCCTATGAATTTTGTCAATAACCCTGACCACACCCTTGGTGTTTATAATTCACCAGTTATTAAATGAAGTTCTAAACAAAACATTTGTCAGTCATTTATAGCTACCTCAACTCTATCTATATTTGTTTACAAGATTACAAACATGTAATCTTATGTTTTCTTTTTATGAATTTTTAAAGTCAAATTTTACTCTAGAGCCAGACACACAATAGATGAGGAAAAAAATGTTACTGTTTATGTTAAGCAAAAAATACCCATGTATATATTTGTGGCTGAAAGAGAGAATGGGTTGTGTGAGTGTGTGCATATGGATATGTGTGTGTGTGTGGGTAGGTGCTTGTCTGCAGAGAGATTATGGTTAACTCAAGTGGGTGTACGGAGAGCAGAGCCAATTGATCTGTCTGCTGTTAACAAACCATCCACACACACTGTTACACACACATGTACACACTCAGAGCAGGAAAAAGCATTGTTTGTCTGATATTGTAAAGATAGAGAGAGGACAGAGTTATGTGTGTATTTAGACTGCTGACATTGTCAGGAGGAGAGAGAGAGAGAGAGAGAGAGAAAATGAGTGTGTGTTTTTGGAGCGGTTTTATTTTATTAAAAATGTCTATGACACCTCATACAGTAACGTACAACTTGTAACTGCCAATTCAAATTCATGTGTGTACCGTGCTGAACACCAAATCTGTAGCCTTAACACGCAGACCCCCCACTGTTCCCTGTCCCCAGTGAACTATAAGATGGGGCCCCGCCCACAAAGAATGATGTCACATAATAGGTGAAATGATGCAGTGGTGTTTTTTTGGCCAATTTAGCCATTTTAAAATTTTTCTCTAGCAATAATTGTGCTCATGTTTAAGCATTTGACTTTGATGACTGTGAACTGAAGCGACCGCACGGCACAGATTGTAAAAAGAAGTTCTGTACTGAATTCTTTGCATAGCAGAAAAGCAAAAGCTGAGCCTATGGCATCTTTAAATGCTGACCATATCAACATCATGTTTTCTGTCCACAAAGCATGACAACTTTTAAGCATGATGCACCTTTAAGCAACTGTGGGTGCTGTATATATTTATTTAGATCTCTGTGTGGTATAAAAGTATTTATTCATACTGTAAGTGTTAATGCACCATATATAAGGCATTTAATTGTGGCTTCTTTGCAGTGGTAAAACTACAGACAGCTAAATCTAACTATAACACAATTGCCTCACAATGCTATGAGCCAGTAAAGACACACACTCACAAACTCGTCTCTCTCTTGGCCTTTCAATCTTAAGCCACACGCTTGGCAAGCCTTGGCAAGATCTGTACCACATTCTCTATCACAATTTTTCGTTTCACACACCTCTCAAAGCACAAACACAGATCCAAACACTTGGACACTTGGACTCATTCTCTTCAATAATACTGTACATACACACACATCTCTCTCTTTTTGTCTCTTTGTCTGTTTCTTTCTTTCTCTCTGTCACTTCCTCTTACACTATCTGCTAATGGCTGTGTTGGTCTGTTGGAAAACAGAGACACTATGGATGGAGAGACAAAAAGAGGGACGTTAACGCTAAAACTTAGTTATCCAGATTATAACAAAATATTCTACTAGATTATTTAACCAGTTGTGGGCTAATTGTGTACTAGTTTCTACCCAGTTCACATATGCAACAAGTCCAATAATTAAGAATTTTGTGATGTCATTGCGTGTGAGTAGGTTAAGTGTTGGAGAAAATGTAACATTAGTCTACACATGAAACAATGAAAGCAGTGACCATCACAAGGAGTTGCCTTACGTTAAGTAATGATATGTTCCAAGGATGTAAACACATTTAGAAATTAGAAATATGTGCAATGGGGGAGGGGTTGTTACACATCTCTGTGTTGGTAACAAAGTTATAAAACAACTCATTTTTTCATGCGTCAAATGGCACAGTTTCCTGAGAATGACCCTGGCATTTCTATGCACTGCCTTCACACGCACACACACACTCAGACACTCACACAAGGTGGAATATTTGCAGTGTGTGTGAGCATACTCACACTTTCACACATGGTGGGATATTTGCGGTGTTTTCACTGTGTGTAGTGCGTTTGCAGTGTGTTAATTGTGTGTGAGGTACTTCACTAGAGTGTAGGCTGTTCACATACTGCGCCATATCTTCCACTGTGACCACGTCTGGCCTTTTTGTGCATATAGACAGAGCGTATGTGTGTGGGCATGTGTAATATTATAGCAGGTTTGTGTAAATGCACACACAGCAATGCTGGCAGTGAAGGGGGCAAAAATAGAATACTTTGTGTCTTAAACATGTTTGTAAGTGAAAGTGCAGTAGAGAAAATGGAAGAGAACTCCAGTTTTTTTAAACAGGTCTAGACAGACATGCAGAGATCCCACGAGACCTGTTTAATGGAGAAATAACACGGTAAAATAAAGACAGAAGAGATATTCTTGAGTAAACAGAAATAACGTTTAATGGTGATATTATTGTTGCTTAGTTTTCTTTTAATATTTTGCTGTGTTTTGTTGTTTGACTGTGTGTGCATATCTAAATCTGTTTTTGCTGTCTATGGCTGTAGACTAAACTGAAAATGACTTGGTGCCTCTGTGACTTTGTTATCCTCTGGTATGTTGCTTGTTATAACATTGAGGCTGAGAGGATGAGAGTGTGAATGCAGGATGTGGTGGGCAATAGATTGTCACCGGTGACCTGCGATGTGTCCTTCAACGTAAATGTTTTCATCATTTGATTATACAATTTTATATTTGCCGCCCCAGACATTTTCACTCCATTTTAGATTAGCAGTCTGGTTACTGTGCAACTTCACTTCAGATAAGCAACATGGTAACTGTGCCATTCCACTTCAGATTAGCAATCTGGTTTTGGGCTACTCCACTTCAGATTAGCAATCTGGTTTTGGGCTACTCCACTTCAGATTAACAGTCTGGTTATTGGGCAACTTCACTTTAAATTAGCAATCTGGTTACTGAGCCACTTCACTTCAAATTAGCAATCTGGTTACTGAGCCACTTCACTTCAAATTAGCAATGTGGTTACAGTTTATGATTGAAGGTTGTGGTTTAATTAAATTACATTATGATTGTGATTAATTAACTTACATATTTTAACATCGTTTTATCATCACAGTCACTGCCACACAGTTTATAGGTGTACAAGCAGCAGAGATCCTTGTAGAGATCCTCTACATGTTTTCTTAAAGCTGACAATAATTTTCTTAAAGATGTCTAACTGCGTATTTCTGCCTGTTTCTCTTTCTGCCCTTTGCAGATTGTTAATGTGTTCCTGTATTCAAAAACAAGATGGAGAAGCAGCCAAGCTCTGTCCTTCCTGCGTGAGTGTTCGTCTGTGCGTGCACCTGATTTGTTCAGAAAATTTGGTGCGATTGCCCAAATCCTTCAGCAGTGGACATTTAACTGCCCTTGCCTCATAACAATTTACTCTCATTTGTTTTCATTGGTTAAATCAAAATAACATTTAACATGTGCCAAAAGACTATTGGTCATTTCCTCCAGAGAACACTGATGGACGTGTCCTTCAGCCAGTCATGACTGGCCCCTGCGACTCTGACTGCCAACCAGGAGCCAATGATATTTCTTTATCCCTCTACCACAAACTTTATTGTAAGAGAGATGTTAAATAGTATAATAATTGATGAAAAATATAGCAAACATTAATATTATTAAGAATCTATATATATAAAAATACAATGTTTTTAAAAAAGTGCCTCATTTTTGATTGTAGCCATTTTTACACAGGTCTTGATGTGCTGAGTAGAAGAGAAATGCTTTCTGTTTTTTGTTTTGCTACATGTTTTTTGTTGAGTGTTACATGTCCTGAAAGAAAGTATAGAGACAGTTTGTTCAAGAATGACAAAGAAGAAATTTTAATGATGAGGAAAAACAGCTTTATTTGCTATAGTTTGCTTAATCAGATTGCCTTACTGCGCTATACTGTGTGTGTGTGTGTGTGTGTGTGCCCGCGCATGTGTGCACGAATGTGTGTGTGTGTGCGGTGTGTGTGTGTGATTACAGTCATCTAAGCTTCAGCCATGCTGTGCCTCAGTTAATTATTAAACACTATTGGTGAATGCATCTCTTTCTCACCCGACATGCATATTCATATAAAAATACATCTACTGTTTCACTATTAATCTGAGCATGGTGGCATCAGATGGCTTGGAGCAAAAAATCTGTCAGATCTGTCAGATACCTGATAGCGCTCTGATCAACATAATGAAAATTTGAAGTGAGTGAGTGTGTGTGTTTGTGAGTGTGAGTGTGAGTGAGTATGAGTGAGTGAGTATGAGTGAGTATGAATGAGTGAGTAAGTGAGAGAGAGAGAGAGAGAGAGAGACTGCTGTAAGAATTGTCATTGGCCTGCAATTCTCAAATGCAATTACATCTTGGATATTATCAGACTGACCCTACAGTCTACTTTATAACGCTCTGATCAACATAATGAAAATTTGAAGTGAGTGTGTGTGTTTGTGAGTGTGAGTGAGTATGAGTGAGTATGAGTGAGTATGCGTGAGTATGCGTGAGTATGCGTGAGTATGCGTGAGTATGAGTGAGTATGAGTGAGTGAGTATGAGTGAGTATGAATGAGTGAGTAAGTGAGAGAGAGAGAGAGAGAGAGAGAGAGAGACTGCTGTAAGAATTGTCATTGGCCTGCAATTCTCAAATGCAATTACATCTTGGATATTATCAGACTGACCCTACAGTCTACTTTATAACACAAACACACACTTGGCCAGACAGCAGATATCTGTCATCAAATTTCTCTGTCTGACCTGTTGATGTTGTTATTTACACTTCTGCAGACACTAACACTTACACACTAACTCACCCTGTAATAGTGAATGTGCTTTCAGTGTCCTTTGCTTTTGCATTAATATGTTTAATTTTTGCTTTTTAAAGGTGAGAGTTACAAGGGAACAGGGTTTTTTATGCCATCTAGACAGCAGTGCCTGTCTTTAAACTTAAAAGCGTAGCACTGATGTTTTTTGTTTTGTTAGTTATTTTTTAAATATTTTTAAGCACCTGTTTTGACTTTATATTTGATGACTTCTACAATTTTCTCTTAATCTAGTTTTATTTTGTGTAGGGCAACTTGCAAAAATATGTAGAAATAGTCGTGTTTTGGTGCCAAAATCTTCAATCATGCACTCATCAGTCATTTACTGAAGAAAATTCTGATTTATCTGTTTAAAAATAGATTTTTAGTAACACATAATTTGCTCTTTTTCCTGCACAATCTGCAGAAAATTTCTATCACTTATATGCTAATGTAAAGTCATATTTCACATAGTAAAACAGCTGCCTTCAGTTAACAGAAATCTACATTATGAAGCCTTATAGTGCTGATATTAATGCCTTTTCTATCATGTTAAAGTAAATGCCTCCTTGATCTAGGTTATGCATATTATATACATGCTCCTTAATATGTAATAAGTGACATGCAATTAAGTGTTTAATACAAGTGACATTTGCTTACACAGTATTTATATTCATTATCATCACTTATACAGCGGCTATTAATGATTAGAGATTACATGTACACCTCTCACCCAAATAATTACAAATGTACACATACCTCATAATCTGTACTAAGAATTAAACTAGCAGAACAGCAGTTGGTGATTATGATGGTGTACTGTAGGGTGGGGTTTTTTCCTTAGTGTTTGATTTCATCCTTAGTGGGACATATGTCTTTATAAATCCACCTCATCACAAAAAAACAAAGAAAGCATTTCAAACATGAATTGGTTTTGTGTGTGTGTGTGTGTGTGCGCGAGTGTGTATCTGTTTCAGTCCAGTCCAGCTGTGTTTGGCTATTTTGTTTTATGACATGTCTTTACTGTATTTTAATTGCCTTATTCTCTATATTAGCTCTTATTTAATACACAGCAGCTGTAAAAGATGCTTTTGATTCTAGAACAGAATTATGTTTGAACGTTCTGCAGTCTAGCAGTGAGATTTTTTCTTTTCCAGATTGAAGATTTTTAATAGTCTGGTTTGGTGTAGAAAAATGTATGTATCCAGACTTTCTGAAAACATTAACATGGTATTAAGTGATGTAGAAACAGCCAAGGTCATATGTATACTGTACGTAAGGACTATATAGATATATAGTCCACAAAAAATTATTATTGTCTTTAAGCACCTGCCAGTTGTTGGGAAAGGGTCTGATATGCACAATCAGGGGGGCTGTGTATTATTATGTTTTTCTGTATATCTGATGCTATGGAAAATCAATGACAATGATGTATAAAGGGGTTTGATAAGATAAATATTAGGCTGTGGGCTTCTGTAGGCCTATAGTTCTGTGAAAAAAGGGAAATGTTGGGCTTGGGTGGGTATGGGAGACTGTAGGTTATGAATAATGTCTGTTAAATTCTGAAATTCCTTAATGATTATTGCCTGTGATTAAAGCCAGTGTCACGCCAATTTATGGACAAAGAAGAAAAACGAATGGGAGAACCTAAACAAGTGTCCTGTGTCTTTTTCCAATATCGCCGTCTGAAAGGCGTGTGCGCGCGCGCGTAACTTGAGTCTAGACAGACACCCGCCTCCGAAATGACTGGTAACGATACGCCACCGGCCAACGCCGCATGATGATAATAGACATGAATATGAACGCTTGTGTGTTTACGTGTTTTCTGCAGCATGGTGCCCATTTCCGCCATTACCCCTTGAAAGAAGAAAAACAGCACCAGCACATACCCTGCGAGGGAAGACGTGAACCCTCATCGCCCAATATGTTTGTGTGCCAGAGTTGGTGTTCTGATGACATCTTGTGGTTACTATGGGGTAAAACAACAACATTATATTAATCTTGCGCGTAGAAAGACTGCGGACCTATTAAGCTCTGTTAGACCTCTTTGACATTCACAAAACACACAGATCAGAGATTTCTTAGTGCAAGCTTTCACATAAACAACATATCCTCATTTCATCCGCATACATTAAATTACTTTTCTTCCTAATTAAACGTTAAGTTTTCTGTCTGTGCATGCAAATTAGTGAGTGTACAAGTAACAATGATTGTGTGTGTGTGGGCCCTTGTGGGCAAAGAATGAAGAACTGAAAAAGTTTGTTTAACCACTAGACCTGTCTCAACAACTTTCTTGATGTTTGAAGCACATTCAATCATTCCACAATGCACAAACCTATCGTGTTTTTGTTATGAAATTTTAACATTGTCATAATTAGTAAATTTCTCAAACACTTGGTGGGTTTGATTGATGAAGATCAGACATTTTTGTGATTATAAAGTATATCATATCATTTTATTTTAAAACATGTTGATAATAGCCTTTATTTTTATATAAGTATTTTATATAATATTCCCTTATGCTTCACGATGGTGGAGTTACAAGGGATAATTACTGAGCATGTTTGGAATTAGCCACCCTATTAAGTAATGTAGAAATAGAGTGTTATGTACCAAGATTAAGATGATAAACATTAATCTAACCAACTAACTAATCAATAATTACCACTTCTTTCCTTTGCAGGGTTTATATTTTATTCTTAAGTGTTTCAAATGCAATAATACAAAACAAAAAAGAGAAACTAGTGTTAGTTAGTCAGAGTCAGCTGAAATATAAGGAAGGATATGTAGACAATGAATGTGGATTGAGAGCTGCAGACACAAAAAAATAGTACCAGACAATCGAGAATTAGGTGTTAATTTGTCTAATTTGTCATCTGTTGTATTTACCTATATCTTAACGAACTAACTGACAAGTTTGAGAAAATTTACCTAGTAACAGAAAACATTGTTGAATCATTTGTTGGTCATTTGTATACTGTAAGCACTATGTATATATTTTACAGATAAAATGAAATCATTTAAAAGAAATCCTTTATTGTCTTTAGATAGGGGATACCAGGTATGGTTGTAACACCAGAAGAACTCTTAGCACCAGAAATTCTACCAATCAGAGATATGTCACATATTCTGTTTCTCTGTTTCATTGTTTTTTGGTTATTTTGTGTTTGACCTTTTCCCTCTTTAGTCTCATTAAGTTCACCTATTGTTCAATTAACTTATTATTCCTTGGTTTGTTTTGGTATATATAGTCCTTGGGCCCGTTTCAGAAAGGTGGTTCAACCAACTCTGAGTTTAAACTTCAACTCTGAGTTGACTTACCCTGCGTTCTCGGGTTTGAGTTATCTCCGTTTCTGAAACCGAAAACTCAGAGTTTTCCACATTTCAGGTTTAACATATTTAGAGTTTTTACTTAACCACCTTTCTGAAACGGGCCCCTTGTGTTTCTTAGTTCCTTTGTCCTGTCTTAAGTCAGTGATAAGGTGTGTGGTTCCCTGGTTCCTGTGAGTTCTATGTATTAAAGACTATTTTTGTTAATTCCTCATCTTCATGAGCTTTATACTTTAACCACCTGGGACAATGAGCCCTTCCAAAATGTTTGTTTTTAGAGGCAAGAAATGATTCGTTGTCTATGCTGGGCAACCAATAGTGGGAACGCCCACTACTGTCGACAAGTTGCGAAAAAGTCGCCGGCGGTGTGAACAGGCTTTATATTTTGACAACAGTCACAGACATACAGCTTCTGTTGTAGCCACGTGTATTTGTCCTGTTTATTAAACGGTTACGTACCAAATAAATTAATTCATATAAACGAAATCTTGATTCGATTGAGTTAAAATACTTTTGCCTTACACTTAAAGCAACACGACGAATATTCCATTAATATTACAAAATTATATATTAGTCCTGAGGTTTAAACTCATGAATAGAAGCATATCTGTGATTTCGTTTCTGAGCAATATTTACACCTTTTATCTGTGACTGTCTTTTCCTCGTCTGGTTAGTCTACGAGTGATGTGACGTCAACTTAAAAGATACTTTCACTTTTACATTCTTCTGTCTACCGCACCCGTTCAAAGGACGATTATAAGAAGATATACGGTCCTGCGCTATAGTTTCTATAAAGAATTAAATCTGTTTTTGAGACTAAGACTCTGTACATTGTAATCGGAAAAGTGGTGGAAAAAAAGGTATGAGATCTCTTGACTTTTTAGCGGACTAAAATATTTCGTATGCTAACAAACAGGCCAGCCGTAAGAATCGATTTTTTTGTTCTGTTTTGACAGAGGCCTTTCTAAAATAAAGTTAATGTTTCTTAAGTGCATGTAAAATAGCGTCAGTAAACGGAAAGCAGAGTCGTGAGGATTGCTTAACTGTCTCACCTTGTAGCGTCTCAGAAGTGGCTTTCATTTTATATCTCTCCAGTCCAGAAAATTACAATGCGTGGTAAGAGCAAGTCACAGAAATAGATCAATGTTATACAACGTTTCATTGTTTGATAATAATTCTAAACTTTTAAACCTCAAACTTAATATATAATATTAAAAAGTTGACCTAGTAGAGCAGTGTGGCATTAATTTGCATTTGTTTGGCATTGATCTTACAGTTAAATATTGCATCCGTGCACCTGGAAGTGTCAAAAACATTGCTGATGCATTCAAGACTAAACTTGAAAAGAAGACTAAACGTTTCCTCAAAAGTAATACATTAAAAGAAGTCAAACAGGAGGAATGTGATGTTGGTTTGTTTTTCTTACCAATTGTTTCTCGCAGTGGAACAGATATTGAATCAGGTCTTAATAAAATAAATTCAGGTAAGGAACTGTTTATAGAAGAAATTACATTAGATTCATGTATATGGAGTTGTTACATATATGTTACATATGTATGAAGCTGACTGTCATCTTCTCTTGTTAAAGAGTTTGGGCAAAAGCCGGTCATTTTGATAGTGCTTCATCACACGTTTGATCCTGAGAAGGTTGTGTCAGACAGCAGTAAGTTTGCCAAAAGAAGTGGGGAAACATGTACCCTGGACTGTCTATTCCATGAGGATAATGGATTGCTAAAGTGCAAAAAAAATTATCAAGCTTTTAAAGATGCTAAAAAATGGCTGAAATCACAAGTATGTCCTCATTTCATCAAAAATAATTTCTTTTTCATTAAAATGTGAATTTTACACATGTGCAACCAAAATATGTGCAACCATATTTTGATAAACATAATACTATTATCCTTTCAATTTTTTCCTTCAGAAGAAAGCACTGAAGCAAGGTAAGTTTTCCAATTTTTAATGATCAGTAATATTCTGAAAGCCATATTATGTGACTGTTTTTATCTTTCACGCTTAATAATTTGCAGAAAAGAAAAAGAGAAGATCACAAAGAAATATAAGATAAAGAAATAATAAAGAAAGGAGGATCCTTCAGCGAAATCTTCAGAGAAAATTAAGGCGCAACAGTCTTGTAAATTCCACATATTTTGAATAAGGTGTTTAATAAATGTCTAACAATGTATTATTTTTAATGTGAACAAATATATTTGTCTCTCTGTTTATGTTGTTGTTGTACACATTCTCCTGCAAAACTGGGATTATTATTTGATGTATTCTCTATGTTCCTGTTTATCAGCCTCAGTGTGCAATTCTGTTGTTCCATTGGATGGCACCAAAAGAGACAACAACTGTTATTGACAAAAAATGTTTGGAATTATAACACTTGTGTGTACTTACACTGGCAGAGATATATTCTTGAAAACACAAACTATGTAGAAAGTTGCGTTATCTGTTTTAACTGCTTTATTCAGTTAAATTAGTTGTAACCCATTTCATAGCGATGTCAACTGCTTTACATAAACCTTCAGCATATGAAAACATTTATTGCAACCATATTTCTTATCTGGAAATGTTACTTATTTCATCATATAGGCTAATTCCTATTAGAAAGTTTGTCCTGTAAAACATAATGTTGTTTATTTTTGGCAAATGATTAAACCACTTTAACCAAAAAAGCAATACAAACTTTAATGTACAGTTAAAAAGAACTTTAAAAGAAGGCAGATCTATTTAATATGAATCACACTTAATCAAACTTAAACTTCTTAAACTAAAGCAAGTTTAAATAACAATTATCATTTTAGCCTCACTTAGAAAATTAGGAACCTTGGGCAGACTTGTGACTGGCATTTCTAACTTTCATTTCTTGTATGTGTTATTGCATGTTGTGAATAATCATTTGGGAACTAGGCGTGGTTGTGGTTTATATTTTGGGGAGCTAAACTATGCATCTTCTACTTTTTAAATTTGGAGCTATGTTTTGACTTGGTAGAATTGTATTCTGCATGTTATTCTGCATGTACTAGGGATGAGATTGGTCCTTTAGATACTGTATGGAAATATTTAAACATGTCTGAACAAGCTGGACAAGTTTTCCAGCAAGAAAACCTATCTTATCAAGTAAGATAAGAATTGTATGATCTGTTTAATAAAAACATGTTAAGTAAAAGTGACTTAAATATATGTTGTAAGTATATTTATTTTCTTGTGATAGGCTTAAGTAGTTTGGGTTGTTAACTGGTTACCATAATCTTGTTTTTTGCCACTAGCTAATTAAAAAATTCACCTTTCTAAGGTAACAATCACAATAGCACAACAGAACAGAAGAAAAGTACAATAACACAATAACACACACACACACACACACACACACACACATACACACATAGTATATCATTTATGTATCATTTCTATTTGAAGGGTTAAATCAAGTAAATACATTTTGGGTTGTCATCAACATAAAAAATGTGTTACTTGTTTATAAATGTTGTACTGCATCACTATAATCATTACAATTGTCCTTATCTGTTGTAACATCAGAAACAGAGGGGTTGCTATGGCAATCTGGAACAGCAGAGAAGTGACCACTACGAATTAACATCTCTACAAGCTCTGTGGCATGTGTCTGCTCAGTCACAATCTTCAGAATAAATCTGGATAGGTTCTCCCTGTCTGGACCATTAACTGGAATAATTTCTATTTCAGCTGTTTTCCTTTAAGAAATAGAGAGCAAAATAAAACATGTACAAGCATCATATAAAGTTGAAAATAGTAATTTGAGTAAAATGTGTCTGAAGGCATGTGCCAAGTTATTTTTGTCTGCAAATAAGTGTGTAGGCAAGAATCTAACTAAATCTAACTGTGCAAACAATTTCACACAAAACTAACATTTTATTTAATTAAAAACCTTTTTCTGACTTTGACTAAGTCATTAAGAAAAATTAGCCAATAGGAGCACAGAATAGACGGAACTTCTTTACCATTGTTTAAAATGCAAACACACATGTGACCCTGTGTGAGGTTGTCTAGTAAAATACCACAAAGGGCGATTACACTGAAGATGCTAAAATAAAGGGTTGCAAATTTTGTAGGTTCTAGTTTGATTTAGCATGTTGATTGAGGAGTGTTCATCTATTTATCTAGCCTAGTTCTATTCATTTGTTCAGTATCAGTTGTAACATATTTTTACCATTTCAGAATATTCCAGTTGTTTAGCTAACTATGTATATATATGTGAATGGCATAACAACAAAACAACATAATTGCCTTATATATAAATATCTATTTATAAAATCGAACATGTTTCTGAAGGAAAAGTCTGAGAATACATGTGTGTGCCAGCTTAACAATCTTTTGGAAACAAATTTGCCCCTAAAAGTGAGCTAAATTACTGTAGGTTAATCTACAGTAATTATATTACAAAACTGTATACAAAACAATAGAAGTTTATGGTATGTCCTTATTTACTGTAGATACAATAGCCAAGTCAACAAATGTGTGTATGTGTGTTTGCATGTGTGAATGTTAATACTCATTCTCTGTTGTTCTCTGTATGTGATGACGCCTTATGAGCCAGCAGACAGCAAAGATGACCAGCAAGAGCAGCAGCAGAATCACCACAAACACAATGAAAAAATCTGAGTTCAGCCACTGTGACAAAGAACCTGTTTCCATCCCTAAAGCACAGAGGGACAGCACACATTATTAAATACTAACAGAATTAATGATAGAACTTACAGTCCTTCCATTCACTACAGTCTCAAAATTCCTGCTAGTTAAAAAATAAGTGTGAGGGGTAGATACAGATATGTTCTCTGCAGTCTTAAGTTTTTATATTCAAGTCCCTTAAGGGATTGTTAGGCTGAATATATTAGGTACACCAGAATGAGGGACACTTCACATAGAAAGAGATGTACTGGCTGAATGCCCCCCCCTCCCCAAAGAAATTTACTAATATTTACTAATTTGCATTTTATAATGAACAATAAAAATTGCAATAATACAATGTATTCTGTATTTTATGTGTTATACATATTTCATAATTTTCCAGTTTTCTGTGTTTTTCTGTATGAAATAATGCTACATTGTAAAGTGCTATAAATACATTTTTTCTATAAAATAAAAGAATTAAATTAGAGCTTTGCTCAATATGAGCAGAATTATATCCCCTGTAGTTCCACAGTTGCTGGGTCAATCCATTTAGGTATAAATTTTCCACCTTTGTGTTAATCATTTTAACCATTACTTTTTGTCCACCATCATTTACTGCAGCACTGTTTTATTAGACATGCTGAAATATGACCAATGGTCAAAAAACATGTATTTCTATTTCTATTTTTGGAATCTTTCTGTTGTATCTATTCACACATAGTGTAAGCGTAGTGAACAAGAAACGTGAATTTGAGTTGATTCCATTTAATATCTATTTTGACCAAAGTAATATTTGTTAGGTCCAGCAGAGGCGCTGTGTTTTGTTTATGCTGGGAAAGCTGCTTCACAAAGTGCTCTTTTGCAGAGTTGCCATGTCCGCTTATTATAAGCGTCAATACAAAGGATTTTGGTTATTTAGGTTTGTTTCTCTTTTTTAAAAATTTGGCAACACAGTTACATAGCTAACTGTAGCTATGCAGCTAATTTAGATGTATTAGGCATAGGCGGTAACTGTTTGAACTCTATAATGAAACTAAACACACAGCCTAAGAAACACATCTGTAGTGTATTTATGAAATGTAACACAAAACATACTGATTTAAAGTGTTAGTTTGTTCAGCTGTGTACGCTTGTTAAGCCAGTCTTTTTGATCTACCTTAATAATATATTGTTGTGTTTTTCCGCTCACAATCCTCAAATCACGAACAGCTTCTGCGGGTGTTGATTAATGGCTAGGACGAAACATGTAAGTGAAACGACATTTACGCCCAACATTGTGGGCATAACATTATTTAAAATTTTAAACTCAAGTGAGGAGACCAGCTTGTTTTTACTAGCTAGGTTTACCTTTTGCTATTCGATTTATTATCAGAACAGTTAAAAACGTATCACGAAAGTTCAAAGCATAACATTTTAAATTAGTCTTTGAAATAGAAATGTTTTTGTGATGGCATCAAAATGTTGATTAATATTAAATAACGTAATTTTATAAATATGTATATTATAATTGTATAATGTGTAAAATTACACATTAATATTCGTGAGTTTCCTGTATAGATAGATAGATAGATAGATAGATAGATAGATAGATAGATAGATAGATAGATAGATAGATAGATAGATAGATAGATAGATAGATAGAAAAAATAGCCACATAATGACTTTATCCTTGACATTTACAGTAAATTAAATCCGGTTAATAAATGGTTATGAATGTTTATTTTTCTAATGTTAACTTTTGTTTTTATTTATAGTTATAAAAAACAGTAATACTAAGGTCTGGTTGATGTTATGTAAGCTACCAACTGAGCCAGCAATAAGCAATGCCAAAAATCATCACAACAAATACCAGTTAAACAGAATCTCAAAATAAACATTAGTACACAACAAAAATTCTTGTTGGCTTATTTAGTTGGCCCAAAAAAGCCCATCAGATGTAAAAGGTTTTGCTTCCCTCTCACACACAAATCCTTGTTTGTGAGCCTTATCGATGTCAGAGTCCATAAGGTTACACTCATCTTCCTCTTCATCCTAAGTGCAGTCATATTGACAAACATGTATCACAATGTGTTTACCTTATATTAAAACACAAAACTGTACTATGTGGTAATATAATCCGGATTATATTATACAATTTTTATACAAAACATTTAAATATAAATCTCAGTGGAAATTACCTTAGAAGCTAAAGAGGTGTAAAAGTTTTAATTCTATGAATTTATACAGTTTTATAATTTAATATTTTCCACTAACATGCTCAAAAAACAAACACAGACCCACACTCATAAACCACAGAGCACACTTCCTGTTACCATAGGCATTTCCTCTCACATTTTGTGCTGCTCTGTTTTACCATCATTCATCTTGCACAATTTAACTTTCAAATAGCCCTAAAACATTTTTAACCTGCTAATTTTGATAGTTGTATGTAAGAACAGCATTTTACAGGATTGTCTCTCATTGTGTATCAAAAAGATTTTTTTCATATTATATTTATTCATAATTACCAGTGACGTACTGACTCCAGATCCATCTGATGGGTTTCTAAAGAAAAATTGCTTCCCGTTGACTCTGGACTGCAACCAGACCTGCAACCAGACACACACACACAGACACACACACACACACAGATTTACTGCACACTAAGTTATTACTCTAGGTTATGGTGCATTAGGCAATGTGTTAAAAAGGTCATAGGCAGCTAGCACTACAGGATAAAGGGCAGAAAAAGCATCTGACATGTCACACTTCTCTCATTTCCCTCACAAAAATGGATTTTCTAAAAACTCTCTTACCCACACTCAAAAAGATGCTGGGCTATCTAAACGCTTTAAAAACGACTTAAAAAATTTTGGGCCTGCTGGGTTAATATATTGTGAACTTTTCTGCAGTAACCCAGCAGTTATTGCGGTTTTACAACACTGCAAACAATGCAGCCCATATGCCTCTCAACTACACCTACACAGTTGATGGGTTACTATAAAAATACAAATCAATCTCTTTAAAATAAGATACTATTTGGGTTAAATGGCCCATTCCTTATAATACACTGCTCTGTTATATCATGGTGTTTTGGCACAATGCTCAATTTATTTTGGGGCAAAAAAAATAATATTTTGTCAGGCTTGTAATCAGTAGGTTGCTGGTTCGATTCCAGTGCCGCCAGGTAGCAACTGGAGTAACCTTGATCAAGGCACCTAACCCCTGATTGCTCCCTGGCTGCTGCACTGATAGCTGCCCACTGCTCCGGATGTGTGTGTGTGTTCACTCCTCACCAGTGATGGGTTAAATGCAGAGGTCACATTTCGGGTATGGGTTACCATACCTGACAAAAACATGTCACTTTCACTTTTTCACTTTTTATTATGTACTGCACATTGTTTTTTTGTTAATTTGTTAAATAACTCCTTAATTTATATCCCTGAAATATAACTGGTGAAAAACTTATAATTCTGTTTGTAAATAAGCATATATAGTATAGTGTGCAGGACTGAATGAATATCTACTGTACCCTGTTTTTCACAGTTAAAGTAACCAGGCTGGAATTCCTCTCAGAACAGAATGTAACAGCTGTGCTACAGTCACTGTAGTCATTCCAGAACAAATAGAACACATTGTCATAGAGTAGCCACTCTTCTGAAAAGATAAAGAAATAGTTATTGTAAACCTGACAATTACAGTCCTTCATGCTGATTGGCCAATAGCAGTGGTTTATTGAAAACTACACACAACTACGACTTCTTTATTGCTACTACTCGCACCACTGTGCAGCACATGTAGCTAGTCATTTATGTTGCATAGCATCATTCTGTTACTGTTTACAGGTCAGGAAAGATAGCATTTCATCTCCAAATCTCTACAAAATTTTTAAAATAGTTGCATACTATATTTATAGGCAGTGTCTACTCTGCCAGCACCTTTTTTTTTAAAGGAAACTGAAGAAAACCATGTGACATTGTAAACACATTTGAACAGCTCTATGTTAACTTATCTAGCACAATCAAATATGTGAGACCCAGAAATGTGACACATTGGAGAACCTTAAAAATAAAAGTGCTAGAAAGAGTTTCTAAGAACAATGCCACAAAAGAACCAATTCAGTTCTCTAAAATCATTTCAGTCAAATATTTTACAATACAATATCATTTTGATTTATTCTAAATTTTGTAGTTGCAACATTATTTACATAGTTATGTATGATGTATGTTATGATATGTTTACTATTAATCTAAAATTTAAAAAAAGTATTAATAAAGAAGAATAAATGACCCTGGAACTGGAACTACAGCGTATGTGCCTGTTTAATTCAGGTTTACAGAAATTAGTTCCTTCAGCATTAAATTAAACTTAAAATGAACCTTTTGCTGCATGTGTCTGTCCTTTAGCCACTTGAATCAGATGTGTTTGTTTGTGGAGAGAGTCTGGAAAGATAGATTATGATGATGTAAGACATCTGCAAACAACTTGTTGCTTTTAATTTCTTATTTTACCACAATATTATTCAAGTCCCTTAACAAAGTCATGCATTGCTTAAGGTGGTGTGTATTGCCCTGAAACTTACAGCTCTGCCCCACAATGGCAAGTATGATGGTTAAGAATAGAATATTCACAGCAAAAAGCAAAAACGCAAATTTTCTCCAGCTATGCTCTGTTAAAACAGACATTAACAGAAATATATTAACTAAAAATATACGAACTACATGTAAATCTAATTCTGTCTCTTTGTTCAATCATATTCCGTTGTCTTACCTGAGACCAGTGTTGTATTGTTATTAGTTTGGTTGGTTGTAATAGATGGTTGCTGGAGACAGTGATAAATATTCTCAGTTTTAACAGAATCACTTTCCCGTGTCGCTTCACCCTCTTCATATTCATTCACAGAGACAGAAAACCTCTGCTGCAGCTCCATCACGCTCGATCGTAGTCACTGAAGTAATAACAGTGTACAATAACACACAACATATCAGAAATATGTGTCACATGGTTAAAAACTAGCTGATTTTAAATAATTGAGTAATATGACATTGTTAAATACTAACATTAGTCGCAGATCTGGATATTTCACTGTGCTATTCTTTTCTGCACTTTTCTGCACTCTTTTTTTCTAATCAGACACTGTTTCCATGCATCGCTTTTCTCATGTCATGATAATGTTGTTGAATATTCATGCAGTGAAGATGTCTTGACAGAAAAAGGAAGCAAAGAATAAGTGGAAGAAATAAGAACTATTACTTCATGAAAAAATACTTCATAATCTGCAAAATATAAAAAGCAGAAGAGAAAGTAAAATTGCCTTAAATGTTCATGGTCCATTTTGTGCAAGTAAGCCAGTGTACAGTACATAAGGACAGATTTAATAGTTTAGTGTTGCATTCAGTCTTTAATCATACAGTACATTTAAGTCTGCTCACTAAGGATTCCCATTTGTCCAGACCATGACATTTTTATCTTTTTTTCTCAGTAACGCATTTACTATTAGAACCCCAGTCTGACAATTATGGTCCTACATGCTGATTGGCCAATAGCAGTGGTTTTTGAAAATTACACACAACTCAACTTCTTTATTGCTCGTACCACTGTGCAGCACATGTAGCTAATCATATATGTTTCATAGCAACACTCTTACTGTTTACATATCAGGAAGAAGCATTTCATCTCTAAATCTCTAAAATAGTTGCATACTATTTTTGTAGGCAGTGTCTAGTATGCCAGTGCCTTTTTTAAAAAGAAACCAGAAGAAAACCATGTGACATTTCAAACACATTTTTAACACAGTTCTGTGTTAACTTATCCAGCACCATCAAATATGTGAAGATATTTGAGACGCAGAAATACGACACAATGGAGACCCTTAAAAATAAAGGTGCTAGAAAGGGTTCCTAAAAACAATGCCACAGAAGAACCAATTCGGTTCTCTAAAAATCATTTCAGTAATTTAAAATATTTTTAAAGTTATAGTTCCCCCTTAAGTGAAAATTCTGCCTGGGAAAGGATTCCCATTTGTCCAGGTCATGACATGTTTATCTTTTTTTTCCTCAGTAACGCATTTATTATTAGACCATTAAACCCCAGTCTCGTTATTAACATAGAGCAGGGTTGCCAAGTCTGTCTGACCAAAGTAACCGGGTAACAAAATTTAAAATATGGAGAAATGCTTACACCAGAAGTAGCTATTGTTATCAATTATAAATCATTTGTATGTTTAAAGAAAGTCTAGTGCGCAAGACCCAATAACAAGATAAACATCATAATTAATAGGTAGTGTATGGTTTACAATATTTTACAATATATAAAGACAAAATCTAGCGGAGTAATTCAGTTAAAAAGATAAGGCTCGTGTTTTTTTAGTACAGGTTTCTTTAAATATAACGATATGTAAAACCGTGGTCATGGCATCCAGAACATTTGACGACGCCAATCTCTCAAAAATGTATGTGACGTCAAATCCCGGAAGTAAAACACGTTGCGTTTTAGGTTTAGATGATTACAGAAAAGTTCACCAGTCTATATCTGTGGCTTTTTAGGAGTTTTATTTTGCTGATGTTATAAGATTATGTTGACATACTAAGTATACTGTGACTCACAATATGAGAGTTAGTCAACACCTTACATTTGTGTTAGCTTTTGATTTCGTTTATGTGGTCTAGCGTTAGCTTCGTTTTTGGCGGTGATATTTCAGTATAAATAAAATCTGATAAATGATGTAATTTTAACTCGAAATTTATTTAAAAAATTACTTCGTATTGTATTACTTCGCTATACTAATGTAATCGCGTTCGTTAAAATAAAGTCTTACGTTTGAAATCCATATTGTTTCTCGGATCGAAAGTCTTGTGTTGCTTGAGTTTTTTTCTCAAGCAACAATGTCAACGGATAGTGAAATACAAACCGAGTGGAATATGGCTTTAGATGAGGACCTAGTTCAGTAAGTATTAAACAGGTTAAAGTAAAATCTTGCGGGGTTTTCCTGAACGGCTTGACATGACAATGGTTTGCCCCCTTTATTTTGCCAGTTGTCCTGATTCAGTCGTAATTCCACCGGATCCCTCCACATGGATCAACCCATCAACCGGCATCTGGTCCACTGACACGAGCATCCCTACAGTATTCAGTCAATATGGTGAAGATTGCGACACATTTCCTCCCTGTAAAGAAGCCCAAAGTCAAACCGACCAGGTCTGAGAAACCTTATTACATATTTATTTACGATCTGTTATTTACAATGTCCCAGTAGTTAAGTTCATTGCGTTAGCAGCGTAAAGGTGTCCCAGAAAACGCGCCCTGATAAAAGTGTATAGCCTGCATGAACTGTATGTCGCTTTGGATAAAAATGTAATATCTAAATGTACAATAGTGATGATCTTCTACATGTAGTTTCATTTTTTTCCCACTATAGATGACAAAAGAGGAAAGATTTACAAACACAAATGAGGACTGGGAATCAGACATGGTACAATTTTCTCAATTTTTGCTGCAGAGTTTATCATATTAATGAGAGAGAAGGATTTGTTTCACAAATGTTAAACTTTCTTTTGGGAAAGGTGTTTAGCCCTCATACCTTACACCTTGGTGATTATATGGATCTATACATTTCTATCTTTCTCTTCCTTTCTGTAGCGTGCTTTAAAAGACTACAGTATTGAGCTTACCCAACAGCATGAGGCTCTTATGAAGCAACATACAGCAGAACAGGAGGAACACAATCTCTGTGTTGGCAATCTGGAGAAGATGAAAGATGAGAAGAATCATCAGTGCCAGGTTTAACTTCCCATCTTGTCCATCTTCTGTCCATACAGTTTGTAAAGATCTTTACACATGGTGGTTTGTTTACCAGCAGAGGTGCTTAAAATCTACTTTGGCACATCCATTATGCTGTATTACTAGGAAATACTTTGTATTTCAGTGCTCTATTCATACATTGTGGTAACACCTCTTGAACTTAATTTTTGTTGGGATTTATAATATGATTTTTACAGGGTTTTATTGAAAAAATCGAGTCATTGCAAGCAAAACTGCAGCTAAATAGCAGCAAGACCACGCGGAAAAACTTCATGGTGAAACGGCAAGAGCTCACTGCTGAGAAGGAACGAATGGAAAAGGAGAAAACAAAGTAAGTTGATTTGTACCTTTATGGTGACTTTCTCTTTGTTAGGGTAAAATTATCACATTGCTTGGGGCTAAATGACGACATGTCTTTGTGTGTGCGTGTGTGCGCGCTCGTGTGTGTTTGGATTTTAGATTGGTTCAGGAGTTGGAAGACACGGAAAAGAAACTAAAGCTGCTGGTAGAGGAAAAGAGTCAAGAGAAGTAAAGATTCAAAACATAAAAGTAGAAAGATAGAAAATCTCTGTGTCTTCTGCTGTGTCTTTATCTGTATTGTGTGCTTGTGTATGTGACAGATTGACTTGGGAGCAGGAGATAGCTGATTTAAGGGTGGAAATGGAGACACTTTGCAGGCAGGCGGAGCAAGCCAATCAGACAGCTCTTAAGGATGAGGTACGTCTTGCACCCACCTGCAAATTTCTTCTTTACAAACACTGTGATAAATCTTGCCTCTCATTGGCTAATGGTGTGTTTGTTTCATTGTTTATATCTTTTTGGGAGCAGATAGCTGCGCTTGAGATGCAAAAGGAGCTTGCGATTTCTCAAGTGGAGGACTGGATTACAGAAGCTGAAAGATATATTAATTCTCTTCGGTACTGTGTGTGAATTTATGTGTGTTGAGGGATGTGTATGCTAAATAGGTCTGTGTACATTAATATGTAATATGATTTTAATGGGGTTTGTGCTAATTCTGGGCAGGTCAAATCCTTCCCAGCAGAACTTGCACCAGCGGCAGAAATGGGAGCAGAATGTGGCATTGGCCCGCAGCAGTCTGCCAGGATTAAAGGTGAGGGGTGGAGTTAATACAGGTGGATAATAGGTGAGGAAGGAGACATTTTCTCAGTCTCTCTCTTTCTGTCTCTTTTTGTTTTTTTTTACAGAACAAGTTTAATGAAAACCATCAGCTTCTGCAGAGAGGTGAACAGTTGGACAGTTTGCCATCTGTCCCTCTCCCCTCACTTCCACCAGTGCCTATAGTGAGTTTGTTTATTCATTTATGACCTTAAAGTTATAAGATTATTCTTTAAAGCAAAGTGCACACTACAAGACTATAGAACAACACTGCCTTACCCTGTTGTACGTTTGTGCCAGAAGTTCTACTTCCTACTAAGTTTTAATCCTTATGTGTGATCACATGATTTCATATCGTTATAATAATTTAGCTACAAGTAATGTAACATTTAATGCTAAATTACTACAAGAACATGTCACTTTATCAAATTAAATGGTGGGGTAACGCAGCACAGTTTTACGTTCAAAACAAATATAATAAAAGCCTCACGTTTTTGGGATACTTTAATACAAAAATCGTACATATTGTGCCTTTATGTGTAAAAACAACCACAAGCCCATTTCCGATTTATTTGTCCAAATTTTTAAGAATCAACTCGTGTTGCTATGTGTGTCAGCTTTTGTGACAACAAATTTTGGGATCATAACTACGATCCCAAAAGAACATACCAAACCTATGTTTAGTTGTGTTTAAAACAGGGATTTCCTCATGAGGGTACAGCCAGGGTACATGTGACACAGTTGTGAAATAACAAGAAAGAGTCTTTAATGTGGACAGGCAACAATCTGCAGTCATGTAGTGTTTTGTAAAGGTAGTGCAGACCAGCTCCATATTTTTATTTTGACTTTCATTTTGTGTAGTTTAGGAGTAGAGTGATTTATGTGATTCTTATGTTGTTTAATGTGTCACTAATCTGACTTTTTTCTATGTCTTTGACTTCCTAAAGCTCGAGTTGATAATGACTTCACTTCAGAGTCCTGTTCCTCCCCCAGTTTTCAACAGTGGTCCTACTTCCGCAGCTGCATCTTTAGTTCATCACCAAATTCACCCCTCTGCCACGCCACCCCAAGCAGCCACACCCCCACCTTTTCAAAACACACTATATCCACCTGTCAGCTCTACAATAGATCCAACCAACATCATGCCTCAAACTCTATATAATTTGCCTGTTACACCAATGCAGACACACATAGGTATTCCACTTGCCACCCGTGCACCTTCTCCTGTCCCAGCAGGAACACATGTGGGATTACTTAGTAATCCTGGAGCAAGTTTTCACCCCCAAACCACAGTACGCCTCCCCCAAACATTCATACAGACCACCTCTTCATGTAACTTCTCCCCCCAGCCCCTTCCGTCCAATCCTGCACCAGCAGGTAAACTGGACAAGCTGCTGGAGAAATTGGGCTCACATTTCCCACAATGCACTAGGTACTGAGATTAAACATTGTTATAAGACTATTTTAGTTCCTGACAAGTATATTTAAAAAATCTGGTATCATATTTTTTGTTATTATTATTTTTATTATTTTTCCTGTTGACATAGTTTGTTGATTATATGTGTGTGCCGTGTTAAACGGTAACAGTTGCTTTGAAGTTAATTTAAACTTTCAGACCTCTCGGGTTCTGTCTCTACTAGAGATCAGTTAACAAGGGTTCTACAGCAAATCAAGGGTGAGCGTGGTACTATGGCTGGCCTGTCGGTCGACGATTTAACTTCTCAGGTTGCCCAGAGACTTGCTCAGAACCAAAGACTGGTAAGAGCACAAACTCAGTCTATCTGTCTATATCGTCCCAAATGTATTTTTCCTGCTATTTATCCTTGTTTGTATATATATATCCTTCCTGTTTTAGCCACCAGGGCCTATAGCACCTCCGTCTGGAGCCAGGTCCTTTCCTGGTTCAGTTGGACCTATCCAGCGTCCCACACCTCATTTGCTGCATCCTGTAAGGCCTCATTTTCGTGCCCCTGTTGCTCAAGTTTTCCACACCAGACCCCCACAGGTAGGAATTAACTTCAGCAAATTCCATTAGGCAAATAAGATTTAATTTTGATTGTTACAATGTACTACTGTATTATTTAGTGTAGCTTAATTACTATATTGTTACCCGAAAACTATAGGTCTTTTACAAATGTACAGTTTATTTCTAAGAAACATTCTTTATCTTTTTCTTTCAGTCTTCAGCCCGAAAGTTTTGTCTGATATGCCAGAATCAGGTGGATTCTGAAAGCCAATATAACACAAAATGCACTCATCCAATGCACAAAGATGTGAGTGTGACATTCACAAAAATATTTAAGCACATTATTAGGTGGCACTTTATTTTACAGTCTTTTTCTACATGTACATACTATGTATGTATATAGTAATTATGATAACTGTAATAAGTCTAAGCCCTAAACCTAACCATGAAACTAATCCTAACCCATAATAAGTCCATGTAGTTGCCTTATATTACTCAATACAGTAAGTACACTGTAAGGGCACATACTGTAAAATTAAGTGCAACCTAACTGCCTGTCTGTACTAACAGTGTTATTCATATTCTGTAGTGCGTCAGTGTTTGGCTCAAGACCAGCAAGAATAATTCCTGTCCTTTCTGCCCATCCAAATGAGGACCGACTTAGACAACAATCGCACTTACAACACCTGCAAGACATTTTGTAGTTATTCATATAGTTATTCATGTTAGTATTCAGACACTTGTGAGCTAAGATTTTGTAATTCCATGGTAACTATCTGGTTAGTTATGAAAACCTTCTCAATAAGAATTGTTCTTCAGTATTTATTCAATGCTATTCCAAAGGTTTTTCAACACCCTGTAAAGTATGCTCTCTGAGTGCCATGTAACTAATTAAGAAATAAAATATTTATAATCAGCTTTATGTCATATGAAACTTTTATTAGAGATTTATGGAGTTTTATTTTTGTATTTTGTAAGGATCAGCACAGATCCTTGCAAAGATGCATGTGCATTTAAAGGGCATAAAACAAACAATTTTTTAAAATGTTCAAAAGAAAACAGATGCATGTTTGTCTATGTTGTAATCAGGTTGTAGCTTTTAAATAAAATATTTACAATTTTGAATTTAATTGAAGTCTATATTTGGTCATATATCATGTTCCAGAGTAGCTTTGTGGAATAAAGTTGGAGTTGGAGATTTTTTTGTGGATTTTATTTGTTTGCATACATCACATCAAAAATATTATTTAACATGATCATTTTGAACATCCAACACACAATCCTTGCATCTACATACACCCCACCAAACACTCTCATAATGTAGTAAAGATGTTTTGCTGTTTATGGCTAGTATCTGTGTGCAGAGTCCTTGATGTGCATTTTTAGGCCTGGATGGCTTCGGCAATGGTGTCATACCAAACTGCAAACTTGGCCTTTAGATCCTCTATGTAGGGCTCCATGCGAGCTTGCATGTCCTGGGTGTGTGGGGTGATCTTGTCCCTGGCCTCCTCAACAGCCTTCACCAGTTGTTCTTTGTATTCCTCAGCATAGGGGGCAGCAATGGACCTCAGCTCCTCCAGACGCTCAGTCAGCTTAGCACGTACAGTCTCCACCATGGGCATCAGTTTAGACTTGGTCTCCTCAACGTTGGTCTCGATCTTCTGCCTCATCTCATCCATCATTGGCTGCATTTTAGCACGGAGCTGTTCGGCGTTTACACGGTTCATGGTCACATACTCTTGGAAGAGGGGCTCCAGTTTCTGACGGTACTCCTCCATGTGCTTCTCCAGCACCTCACGCAGCTCAGCACGGTGGGGCTCCAGCTTGGAACGGAGATCTTCAACATCGGTCATGACACGTTCACGCAGCTGCTTGGTGGTCTCCAGGAACTGATTGGAGAAGGTCTCAGTGTAGGGAGTCAGAGCCTGAGAGGAGGTCTGGGCAAGCTCATGCAGCTTAGTGAGGCTCTCTGAAAGTTTTACCCTAAGAAGAAATCAGAATATGGAGATTTAAATACCTTTTAGAATATGGATATGGAGATATTATATATGAATCAACGTAAAAAAATTACATTGGAGGTAATAAAAGATATTTGGAAATAAATCTGTTTACAAACGAAAGAGTAGCAAATGATGGACCGAAAAGAGATCCAAAAGAAGAGTCCTTGGAGGCCATGATAATGTGTCTCTTACTTGTACAGTTCATATTCGGTACCATCCAAGTTGTCAAGAGCTTTTTGAGCTTGCTCCTTGACCTGGGTCAGATACACCAAGGCTGCTGCCTTGTAATGCTCCAGCTGGGAAGGAGCATCAGCCTGCAGAAAACGGGCCTGGGAACCTGAGGAGACCCACAAGAAAAACCTTCAGAAAACTTCAGAGAGCCTGCAGAGTACCTCAAGCCACTTAAACTATGTGATTCTAGGCTAGACAGTTGAACTGTCATCATGAAAATTTAAAGCATTAACAATATAGTAAATATGGCATATGGTAAAAGACGGTAAGCTTTTCACAACCTTAATTAATGTTTCACAACATTAATCAATTTAATATTTAATTAAAAAAAACAATTTACTAAAGAAAAATTGTAAGAGGTAACATTTAACTGAGAATAAGTGAAGTGAACTTACCCAAAGCCAGGAGAAGAGTTAGTGCAAGAGTCACGAATTTCATGATTAAGACCTGAAAGACAAAAATAATGTTAAAGGGGCTACTTGAGAATTCAAAGTGTTAAAAAAATGTGTCTGTAATAATATCTATGTATGTTTGTTTTTCTCTTTAGTCTTGCCTCTCCTGCTGATTTGAGGTCTTACCTGAGTGGTGCTGCTCTGAAAGATCGAGACCGAACAGCAGGGCTAAAGGGTTTTTATAGGGCAGGAGTCTGTGTGTGTGGAATTAGAACCCTGTCCTCGTACACATCAGAGGGTCAAAGGGTAAGTGCAATAAGGATTTAGATCTGACAGAATAAAACACAAACAAACTATGTGTGTGTAGACATGTCAATGTGTTGGCATTTGCATACTCTTAAATTTTTGGTTTATCTCACAGTACATGTATTTTTATATTGTTATTATCTATATTGTTATATAGATATTCATTTACAATTCTTATTCATTTATGTAATTTTAGAAGTTGTTAATATATTAACTGTTTGTGAGTTTGTGAGCCACATGTCTACATCATTATTAGAATTCTAATAGGTATATGCAAAGATATCTGTATAAAGTGTTTTTATGTATTAATAAAACTTGTTTAAAATGTGTCATGCACATCAGACTGGCTAACAATAGTGGAAGATTCTGTTCTGATTCAATTTTATAAATTCAGCAATTAAACAAATATATAACAAAAGAAATAATATTATTTTATGGTGCTTTCTGATCTAAGTATAGAAAAGTCATACTTTGGCATACTTGTGGTTTTGTGATTAAGTACTTTGTTATTTAACACACAGCAACCTTGTGCATGTCACTGTTATAAACAGTGATTGTGAGACTATTTCAAAACATTCAGCAACGTGTAGCAAACCTTGATCTCCACCTCTTTCTTCTGCTGCTCCAAATCCCATCTTATCAACTGCCAACCAAACAAAGGCATCAGAGTTCATTGATCAATTACTTATCAGATGTCCCCTGATCTACTCAATGGTTCACATTCTAGAGTTAATTTCTTCAAGTGGTTTCTTCAAAGGTCTGTTTTGATTGTGTCATGTTAAATGACATTTTGAGTTTATACATTAGTCCATAGGCAACATTATATTTATGATTTAAATACAGAGTTTCTTTGATTACAGGTAATCTAATGGCTTAAGCATGTACAGTATCAGCTCCATATGGGTCTGTCATCATCAGCAGTTTAATAACCTACAGTATCACTGTGTCTCTCCCAGTGCATTCAACCTACAGTACATTATATCAGATCCCATAAAAATGTATTGTTGCAACATGGAACATTTCACTGGCACATATCACACTGCTGTTGAATTGCTGACAATGCAGAATCTTGACATCTGTCTGTAGTGAAACAAAATAGTTATATACTATACAGAAATAAGAGGACAAATGTAAAGGGTAATGTGCTGGAATGAAAGAAACTGACTTCATTTGTGGATAAATACATCAGATGTTTTGGGGATTCTAATTTGCTACTTGTCACATGTCAAACAATATTCAAAGTTAGCTCTGACTACTTAAAATCCTTTTATCATTGCTTGCAAGTTTTAGAAAGTGCTGTGTGTTTGTTGCTATTTATTATTTAGTGTCATTTAGTGTTAAATTAAATATAAAGGGCATTTAAACTTAAGACTTGTTGTACCCTATTGATTTTTTTTCTTTTTTAACTGCCAGTAGTTTAGTTTTGTAGATCAACATTTTCAGCTTTGAGACAGTTACTATTAAGATTTAAAAGTGAAACTTAAAAATTACCCCCCCTCCCCCACTATCAACAACATTCAAAGCCCCAACATTCAAACCCCCTATAACCCCACTATGCAGAACTTTTATTAGCAATAAGTCCTGCAATAAAGTCCCTTTTATTAGCAATAAGATATTTTAGCAATAAGTCCTGTCCCCCACACTCCCAGTTTTTACCCAGTAAAATATTGTAGTGTTTATTTATATATTGATATTGTAAGATATTGTTATCTTAGGTTTTTAGTTGTATTGGCTAGTTCAATGCTATTTTATCCTATTTTAAATCATTTTAAGTTATCCTGAGACCCCTTTAGACGTTTGTTGAGGCCCCAAGTAGGCCCTGGTTGAGAAACACTGCACTATAATATCTTTGGTTTCCCCCTACTGGTTAGTTGAGTTATTGTCACTTTAAACCCTAGTTCTGCATTTAAGGGAAAGATGAATTATATCCAAAATGTTGGTCACCCGTTATTCATTCTTAACATTCCCTAACTGTGTTCCATGTTGGCAATACATATAAGAAACTCCACACATAGGTTGGATCCCTGCTGATTTATTGGAATGCTCGGATCTGAAGCATGTGGCAGTTGTGTCGTAATTACAATGCACGCTTTGCGAGCCATACAAATAGTTTACATGGATGCTCTCTTACATTCAAAAACAAAAACATTCACATACACCAGCTACATAAGCACCTGCACAGAGTACATTAATACTAACAGTTTATATACATTTACACACACACACACACACATACACAGTCACTCACTCACTCTGACTCACAAGAATTTTATATCACTGCTTACTGTTTGTGTGTGTAAACACACACACAAACTCTCCACATAATACTTTTAATGGGCTTTATGCAATAACATGGATGCAGAGCAAGTAAGATAAATATTACTACTGAAAACATATTTGTGCATTAGATGCATTAGAAGATGTTCAGTCAAACACACACGTACAGGACTGATTTTGAGGTTTGATCACTCCAGTCTTAATCTATAGTTTATGTTTCTATTTGAGTTGAGTAATTAGGAAGATGAAAGGACAAGACAGAAATAAGAGTGAAATTAGGCAGAGAAGGTTCTAGACACCCAACTAAAACTGGAAGTAAGGTTTTTAATAGCATGATTTCTTATGTGAATAGGTTACTGTCAGCATAACACCACAGTGAGTGTGACAGATGTGTGTATGAAGGCACAGAGAAGCTGGCAGAATTAAATGCTACAACTGAAGGTTGTTCAGACAGTGACAGTAAGACATTAAAGATTCTGGTCCCCCTGCAGAACAACACGTCCTACGAAAACCTATTTCTTATAGTCACATATATTTC
Source organism: Ambastaia sidthimunki (assembly GCA_036877625.1). Classification (NCBI taxonomy): domain Eukaryota; kingdom Metazoa; phylum Chordata; class Actinopteri; order Cypriniformes; family Botiidae; genus Ambastaia; species Ambastaia sidthimunki. Next base: position 102,746 of record JAZGTK010000097.1, on the reverse strand, counting down.
TCATCTTTTTTTCATTCTCCTACTTTTATGCATTTTAGATACACATAAACATTTACTATTGGTCATAGAAAACCGGCCTCTGCCCAACATCCCCCTTTTTGTTTGGCTGCAATTCGATCTCTGTTGTTTTCCATGTTACTTTGTTTTACACAATAAAGTATTGTAATAACAATCAGAATATTTAACAAATCTAAACTCCGCCTCTACAGTGACTGACCAATACCGTGGCCACTTTTAGACCAGCGAGGCCCGCCTTTCCTGAGGCGTTTCCTCCAAGAGCTGTAGCAGCAGCTCATGTAGAGTTGTTGATATGGTCCTGTATGCACCAGCGGTCAGATGCAGGAAGTCGAACATGTCTCGAGAGGAAATAGTTCCATCTGAGTGTACAAAACTACCTCCCATGTCAAGGAACTGAACAGCGCCGAGTCGAGGAAGCGATGCACGAAGTAAATTATTCACTGATGCATTTTTCTCTCTTAAGGGGTTAGGAAACTCTCCTCTTGGCATCAAGCCCTAAATGACATCAATTGGGACCAATAAGCTTTAAGCAAACACATAAACCACTGGACAGTTGATAAATGCTTACACAATGATTAGAACGAAACAAATCTCACACCGTCTTATCACAAACTGTAACATAAACATACAGGGCAATTTTGGTAACTCACCAAAACAACAATTTTAGACTTGGGAAGGTGGGAGAGAACTAGCTGGACAATGGCCAGTATTCCTCCTGCAACCTGTTCTGCTGTGTGCTCATGATTATTGGTTCCTACCCATAAAACAACCACCTGAGAAAACAATGAGGATACAAGTATTAATCAGGAGAATAATAATAATTACAGTTTATACATTTTAATATGACAAAAAGCTCAACAGCAGAACAAACTTATAACTAACTAAGTAAACTAGACTGGGCTGAATTTAGACCAATGCAGCTATTTACAGCTTTATACATTTTCTTGTAATTTGCTCTGTTTCTCTTTTAAAATGAACTGTATTTGTTTCTTGGGAAATTTTGGAGTCCTCAGGGATAACTGATGAAAAGCAGTCTATTTAAATCCTGTCTGAATTGATTTATATCATAAACTATGATTACGTAAGTTATTTAGTAAAATTACTTTCATTTCCTCCACACAAAAGTCTCTTTCTGTCTCTCTCTCTTTCTTTCTCACCCTGGGTCTGATGTTCTCCAGTTCTCCATTCTGGAGTCTCCACAGCACATTACTGGTTGTGTCCCCACCAATCCCAAAGTTCAAAGCATGAAGAGGTGAGAACAGTTCCCTCCACACCTGAGACCAGAACCAACGTATAAACATCATAAACCAGGCATTTATCTAATAACCCATCAAATGTTGATTACAATAGCAATACAAACACTAATGTGACATTCAAACCTTCAAACCCACAAACAAAGCGTCTGCAAATATAACAATAAAACATTAGTTAGCCTTTATAAGGAAACAATCACCTCATACTGCTGCATAAGCTGCACCATTGAGTCCCCCACAAACAGAACATCAGGCTCAGCATCCTTGCACTCCTGCACAAACCGGTTATGCTGCAAAAACATGACACATCCAACCATCTTATGTTAATAAAGTAAGAGGTTATGAAAAAGAAATAACTTACACAGCTCTAAAATCCTAATAATACACTAATACACAAACACACGATTATACTGTCTATCATAATGGGTCCAATTGTCCACAAACACACACACACAAACCTGTGACATCCAGCGCCCATCTCCCTGCACGTCTATCACAGGCGCGGCTTCAGCAGCAGAATTCTCCTCACCGCTCATCCTACAACACAATAACATACAGCCGTTGTTACAAAACACTAGCAACGATCAAGCATGTCACAAACATTCACATAGCATTAATTTAATAGAAATCGTTGAAATCGTATGTTGACTAGTATGTTGGGCAGACTAAGGAGTTGAGATGACTGGTAATGTAAATTACTTGTAATTCCACCCACAATGCATGTAAAACATTACGGCCTGTAAGAAAAATATTGATCATTCAATGGCAAGTTCGTGCAAAGTACACATCTACTCGGACACATATCTGATATCTGAAACAGCGCACAAAGAGCGCATGTGTTTTGCTTTTATCCGTTAGGATGATGGGACCAGTGATGACAGAGCCGGGATAAAGCCAACACAGCGCAGAGGATGCGCAGTAAATGTTATAGATCTTGCGGTAATCTACCCTACCATTGACCGAGATGATCCTAGTAATGTTTGGCTAATGGTATAATGAGAAAGACAATGAACCAATAGCATAACGAAGGACAAAAGGAAATTGAGCGCACACATACAACGTCCGTCATCATGCACGCCACCACTAACCTGAAGTGCTTATAAATCCCGTCTGCAAGTGGCCAGTTAGTCACCTGCCGGAGAGCAGCAGGGCAAGGCACTATATCACAGACACGGACTGTGATCACGGCAGCTCCGCGCTCGAATGTCCGGGAATGATGCAGATGAGCGTTTCTGCTGCCGCGCACCCCGTCCAACCCCTTTGCTCTCTAACTCTCCCTCCTAAAGTAATGCAATCATAACTCATTTCATCTGCACGGCAGTTGTGATGTTGAACGTTTTAATTATGTATGCATATAACAAGAGGTCTATATTCAATAAATCACAGTAAATGTTTAGATTACGTCAAGCAATAGCATCCAACTAACTACCTCCCCGCTTTCCTGCGCAACCGCCCTAGCACTTCTGAAAGCCTCACTTCCGCCTACAACCAACATCACACACTTCCCATTCAGCTGTATCCCGCCTCACGAGGGTGACATGTAATGGACATTAACATTATACACAGAAATGAGAAATTTTAATTTGCCGTGGCTATAAGAAATCTTTATTAATATAAAGGTTTGTCACGATTGTGTATCTGTTATTGTGGATTTAAGACATCGTTATGCACAACAAAGACGCATTTACAATATGCGTGACTGTGAGATGTAAACAAAACGCTAGGTGATTTTTTTTATGATTTATAAAAAAATCATGATCTTACTTTAACATAACGAGTGCAGCTCCACAATGTACCACAAGATGGCAGCAGAATCAAAACACTGTTACACCTGATCACAAAACAAATTTTACATTTTACATTTTTACATTTACATTTTTTTGTCTGTGCACATTTGAGTGTGAAAGTAGAGCAGAGCAAAACTTGGCAATAATGTTCAGAAATTTTGTATCATTTTACATTGTTTTTCTTACATAATTTCTCTGAGTTAAAGAGAAAATAAGACAAATAAACAGAAAATTAAAGAAAAATAAATGTGCTGGAAACAAAGTGACTAGGTTTTTTTTCGTTTCAAAACTGTCACACTGTCTATGAAAAACGTGCACCGACATGCATTGAATACACAAAAGAAATCAGGAATTATTAGTTATAGTTGTGGGAAGCTGATGCCATACAGGTTTTTGTTGACGCCCTACCAAACTCCTCCTCTATTCAGACGGAGCGTTTGGGGACTGTTTAGCATGGCCGCTGTTTTCAGCAATGCCGAAGTTCGACTAATATCGACTAAGTAAGACTAATAATCTGTCCACAGAGTTAACAGTAATATAATTTATAGGAGCGCTGATAGCTCCTTTACTATGTGTCTTATGAGGCAAGTATGGATTTACCTGTTTTGTGCGCTATGTGCGCTTGTTCCGTCAGGTGAGTTACTTCCTGGACCCACCTTTGGTTTCGATTAAACATATAATGGTTCCTTTGTAATGTATTGAATGGTAATGAATCGTTCTTTTGTAATGCGTTTTCCCTATGGTATGTATAACTGAGAGAATTATGACTTGGACGTTTTATTAATGTGACTACTGTTACTACTTTTTTGATATGTTAAAAGCAGCCTATAGTCTTTGTTTAAAAGTAGTCTCAAAGTTACATAATAGTTTGATCTTTCAATAAAGAGATATTAAAAAGACGCTATTATTAGAGTTTAAACCACGAATCCTGTGATTTATACAGATCTGAACTGTCCTGGCGTTATTAAGTTAATGTAAAGTAAGATTGTACGGGCTTAGATTGACCCCAAGGAGCTAATGCAGGTATTACAGCAGCTTCAGCCGCATAGCAGGTGCAGTGAGAAAGATTAAAGATAAGTCGAACAAACTAGGTAGTAATTTAAATAAATGCAACAAACAAATCCAATAGATTTGTAATAAAATAGAAATATGAAATAGTCAGCACAAAATATACTACTCTGCATATCTCTTCGTATTTTAAAAGGTGACGCTAATGTGGTGTGTAGACGGTGACTTAGTGCAACAGATTTAATGGTCGGAACGGATGAAGTCTGAGGTTAAGCAGAGTTAAACACCCTGATGACAGCATTAACTATGCGAGCTTTAACTTCCTCTAATTCAATTCATGGTAATCTTCATATTAGTGAATGAATGAATCATAGGACATTAAAAGGAAGTGCACAATGTGCTGATGGTCAAAATGCAATATTCCAGAAACAGTACAGATGTTATGTAGAGACTTATTAGTTATGATTATTTGTGCCTGTTATAAGTATATGTTATAGTAATTCAATTTTGCTTTAATTTTGGATACAAAAGAAACATGTTCTGTGTTTTAAAATATGAAAATGAAATGTAAAATGTGCATTCCATCACTTGTTTTGTTGTTTGTCAGTATGTTTATTCAAAGTGATGGTATGTTTAGTGTGTGTATAAGAATCTGCCTGTTTGCCTGTCTATCTAATGTTGAATTTATAACTTATAATGTCTAGTCCTGAAATCTTCAGAACATGGTTTTCTTCATGCTCTCATAATAAATCTGACAGCAGTGAAGTTGTCTCTTTCTGTTTAGTTGAAGGCCACACAGAGTTTACCCTTTAGCTCCAAGTTTAGACTGACAGAATTTAAAGCATGCAAATAACATTTCATAGACTTCACTCACACGCAGGCAATGTGTAATAAAACTGTGATTAAATGTGTGTTTATGTTGATATTAGCTGTTTCTGTGTGCTGTGTGTATTTTAGTAACATGAAATTCATGGTTACCAGGTGTGTATTATGTGGAGGGAATGGAGGTGTTTACATCCTCAGAGTTGGAGGCGGTCAATGGAACAAATGTACTGCTAAAATGTACATTTAAATCTACATCTCCCCTCAATGAAGATACAGTTTCAGTATCCTGGAGCTTCCAGCCACTGGGAAAGACAGCAGTAGAATTGGTGAGACAGTGTGGGAATGAGTTTATATTTCTGATTGAACGATTTTAATTATTGGGTAAAATGAGGCTTTATCCTCATTCCCTCTGCCTCATGCCCGTGTCTTGTTCCTCTTGACCTCATCTTCATTATTTTTAACTCTTTCTTTTACGTCACAGTTTTTTCACTACCAGGGAAGTGCATACCCCCCATCCAGTGGCCTGTTTAAGGATCGTGCTGTATGGTCTGGTGATGTAATGAAGAATGATGCCTCCATTAGGCTGAAAGATGTGCAGTCCAACTTTAACGGAACCTACAGCTGCCATGTCCGAAATCCGCCCGACATCCAGGGCTTTGCAGGCGAGGTCACTCTGAAGGTTGTGAATAAAGGTGCGACCAGATGCTGTAACATTCGTGAGAGTGAAGCTTTGAATAAAGTTTGCCAAAATATAAATTCTATTATCTGTGGAACTGAAAAGAAAATATTTTACAAAATTTTTCTTTTCCATAACGGTTGAGTCCAAAGAATTACAAAATTAGAGCTACAAACGAGAGCTTATTTTCCACATAATAAATTAAATTTCAATTTTAAATGAACTTTTTCCTTACACAAAGCGTATGACTTGAGAAGATTTATAGCAATATAGCACACAATATGTATAATTTTTTTAGTCATATTTTGAACTTGACAGCTCAAGTGCCCATTATGAAAGAGAGCAGTTTTGACATTCTGAAATATATCTTTGATGTTTAATGGCAGAAAGAAAAAAGGAACAATAGAATAGGTTTAGAACAACATGAGGGTGAGTCAGTCAATATTTTTGGGTAAACTAGCTTATTATACGTATTATAGGTCACAGTTTACATTCTCAATATGATACCTCAAAATGTTGAGTCCCTGCCAGAGGTTGTTGTGGACTGACATAGACATGATTTTCTTTTGCGCTGTGTTTAACAATAAAATAAACCACTGCTGATCCTTCAGGGCCCCTTAGCTGAATCTCTTTCTGATAATGGACATTTGTGTTTTCAGAACACACAGTGAAAGTGAAGGTTGCAGAAGGAAGCTTTTGTTGTGTTCTTTCTTTAGCTCAATTGATTAGATACTTCTGTCCTTCAGCTGTTTATATAAAACAGATAAGCTTTTCTCAGCACTTATACAGACTGTAACAGCACAAGTACATTGGAAATAATTAGCGATATTTAGTTTAAAAGCCATCTCTGTTTGATTTTTACCAAGTTTATTTAACTGTCGTTATAAGGGATACAGTGCTAAACATATAGTGCTGTCTATAGTCTCTGTTTCAAGGAAAGTCACAACCCTCCAACAATTAAACTTTACATCAGCTTGCTGTTTGCTCAAGCTACTGTTCATGGGGTATAACTCAAAGGTGGGCACAGAGCCCCTCCTCAAGAATTGTTAGTCTTTAACTTTGACTGTTTCTACTATAAGGCTGGACTCTTTTAATAGTTTGGCTGTACTGAGAATTGCACTTTTCTTCATTCATAGTAACACCATTGAGCTGTCTTGTTATTTGTAGCCTTTGGTATAGTCAATTGCTTTTACAAAATTGTTTTTTTAGGACAATTTGGTTATTTTTATAAATTTTTCTTTATTTGCTCTCTTTGTTTTACTCATATAGTAACGTTTTCTGAAATTGGAATTCTGGCTATAGCTGTGGGTGGATCCATTGGTGTCGTTCTCCTCATCCTCCTCATCTATGTGTTTGTGCGGTTATATAGAAGACGGCAGAATGAAATGGGCATTGAGATGGAGGAGCACAGATCAAAGGATAGAGTGTTGTAGAGGATTCTGCGTGTCTGGACAAACTTGTCTTTGACTACATGAAACTATTTCAGATTTTAACAGATTTTACTTTGTCTAATATTTTTTAACAATTTCTTTGGATTTATTTTAGACAAGCAGATTATATAAATTTTCTATGTTTTATATTTAGAGAGACATATATATAAGCCTTTACATTCTAAATTTAAATGGAAGAAGTTTTAACATTTTCAAATATATGTTTGAAGAGGTATTTTATGATGTGTGAAAACATTTATGATGTGTGAGATGTGACGTTATCTTGAAAAGTGTAAATATCAAATGCCAGTCCCAGTAAATGTATAAAAAACTTCTTATATAGCTTTATATAGCTTTGCCCTGTATACACAACATGAGATGTCTAATAGTGATTGCTGTATCACAGAGTTTTTATGAAGTGCAGGCACTCAGTCTAGAGTTTACAAAGTCTTGTTAATCTGGAGACATCGAGTGTTGTCTGTATGATAATTCTTGAACAACTTTTTCCTGAAGGCCATTGATTTCAACCGATGAAAACACAAAGGCAAGCAAAGGAAAAAAACTCCCTTACAGAAATAACGTGTAAGTAAATCATTTTATCCCACTATCATGAGATGACCCCCAAATGCCCCCCATGACTCCATCGTACAGATTTACCTTAGGCTCTGTATCAAGCTAGTTTAAGCTAGCTTTTAAACGGCTAACCAATAAAAGTAGTTGCATTTAGACATCTGTGAGTAATGTGTGGGGACCTGTAATTGACACGCCTGCCATTCTTAAAACGACTGCCATTCTTGTGACTTTGCTGACTAATCAGTAAAAGTATTTATTTTAATCTTACAAATTGCTTTCTTCGTATGAACCTTTACTTTCGACATCACATTTTGTTGTGGAGCTTGAACTTTACAGTTTTTCCACTTCTCTATCATTTTTATGGGCGTATCTACAGGTGTGAAGAATTCTCTTTGCTCTGACGTCCTACACAACACCAAAGGCATAACGGAATTCTGTGGAGATAATGTTTTGCCATTAGCCATCTCACATGCTTTTGTAAGAGCAACCAGTTCAGTCTGCAGAGATGATGCACTGATAGAGCACAAGAAAAACTAGAAGAGCAAAGAAGAATTGTAGTTACTGAAGTCTGTAGTTACTGCTAAATCTACCTTGTGTCGCAGTATTGTAAACTTAAAATAGTATCCGAGTTTAGAATTAAATATTAAATAATATTGTGTACAATGTCAAATTGTTATTTTATTGTAAGTTTTTAATGGGGGTTTTATTGATATTTAAAATAATAAAAATGACTTGTTTTTACTTTGTGTGGCCTGTATTCAAAGTTTTATTTAAAATATATTACATTCAAAGTTTCAAGCTTCAGAGTTTGCCATTTGGTAAAACTAGTTTCAGATACAATATTCTTAAACACATACTCCTCCCCTCAGACTGTTTGCATGCCAGCAAATGTTAGACTCTGTTTTGTTTTGCAAGGTCAAAGTGCCAACTCAGCATTTACTATCCTTATTTTGAGTGTGCCTTTATTTCATTACTAGACACTAAAGTTTTATTACTAGCATAATAATGCTCTTTTATGTCATTCTCGTTCTGAAAACACTGGTTTATCAGAGTTGGGCCAAGTTAGTAACATAAAGACTTAAGACTTCTCAACTCAATACTGTTAAATGATCTTGTACAGCAAAAGCAAATTTGTTTGTAAAACTAGCATTCACAATTAGCAGTTTTACAGTTTTGCGCAATAGCATCCTCTGGTGGCAGTAACAGAATTGTATTATAAAAAAGTTGATAACTAGTTACAGTTTTCATTGCATACAGTGAACAGAGATCCCTCCTCCCTCAAATGGAGAACAGTTTTGCATGTATTCCTTCTTCAGTTTAATTGTGGTTCTAGTCAGTACATAAGTGTGTGTTGTTTGTGGTTAAAGTAAAATGAATCACACTGAAAGCAGTAATGCTAAGTGCCCTTAATGTTAGTACATTCAGTTCATGATTTATAAGATTGTGGTGTAAAATGACATGCTGATTAAATGGTTGTGCTTGAGAGGAAAACTGTAAATCATTCAAATTCTGCTGTTACTCAGCATTAGATCTAATTTTGATGTGTTTTGTACTGATTTTGATGTGAAATGTATTAAAAAGCTTCTAGGTCATAGACCAAATGGTAGTAATTGAATTTACAGATTTTTAACTGTTTCAAATCAACAGAGAACCTTATTTCCTGTACACGAGTGTGTGTGTGTGTGTGTGTGTGTGTGTGTGTGTGTGTGTGTTTTGCTCGCTCACTGCAGTATACCAGAGAGTGCTGAAAAAGGCTCGTCCCCTGCCAGACTCTATGCTGCACCAGCAGAGGACACCTCTGTGTGTGTGTATGTGTGTGTGTGTGTGTGTGTGTGTGTCTGATGAGAAAGAAATGCAGCATCGGTGGGAACTGGTCCAGAAAAAAAGCCTCGCCACATTCAGTGCAGCACAGCGCTGCAGACCAGTGTTAAAATAGAGCTCAGAACTTCAAACTGCAGCTCAGATCACACTTCCCATACACACACACACACACACACACACACGACTGCTTGCTTTGTCACAGTGTGATGCTCTGGGTCCCTGAATAGTCATAATGTCCATGCTTGTGGATGCCATATGAGGATAGTGGACATGTTGTCATGTGACATGCTATTGTATTGTATGCTATATTTAAAACATTTGAAACAGTATTGATTGAATAATGTTGACTTAAAACATTTGTCAGCTGTGTTAAAATTACATATTTATTATATATAAAAATATTTATTTGTTCCAGCCATAGTCAAACAGGTATTCATGATGCAACAAAGACTCTGTTTTCTCAAACTATTGTTCATTTCAGGATGTTCAATATAATGCTAGAATATGACAATGCAACTTAATAATAGAAAATGTACAAAACATCTTCCAACAAAAAAAGTTTATTGGTAGATATTAGAACTGACATAAAAGAAAAAAACTAGTTTTGTTAATCAGTTATAGGGTGATGCCAATAATCTCAAATTAGTAAAATATTGGCCAAATAATTGGTCAGTAATTTAGCATCACCTATAAACACTGTAACTATTATCACCACAGTCATGACTTCCTATTTTATACAGGAGGGAAGTTACACTAGAAAACACATTATATGGTGCACAGAATTAGGAGTCACCCTTTGGATATAGACATAAAAGTTACATTATTACCCACATACAAATGTTTCAGATGACAATTGTCCTGATCCAGGAAAACCTGACACTGCTGGTGCAGCCTATTATCAATACCAGAGAGGGTGGGGGGTGTTTTGAGAAGTGCAGAGTCATAGGAAACTCAATTCTGCCAATCTGTCATGGATGTGGAGAAAGACTGAGACACATATTCAAATCCACAGCAAGTTAACACACCGCATACAACACGTGTCTGCTGGTGTCCTGTGTGTTTGTTAACATGTATCTTCTGTGATGCAGAACGCAGTGTGGGCTAAAGACACATGCCACTCTGCTGGACAGAGGTCAAATACTCTCATCACTCTGTCAGTCTAAAGCCATGTGTCTCTCAGCAGTCAGCGGTGCTGGAGGACCCCTCATGTGTCTTCCTAGAGCTGCCCTCCGTGTTGCCTCTCAGAAAACTGCAATGCAGAAGAGACTCTGGACCCCAAATAACACTGCCTATCATCCTGAACCTACATTTACAGCTCAGACAGCGAGAGAGAGAGGAGCAGCGATAGAAGAGGCGGAAGAAGGCAAGGGAGGGACAGACAGTGAGTCAAGCAGAAGAAAAGTTGAGTGAGAGCCAGATATTAGCAGATTTTTCAGAAAGAAAGAGAGAGAGGGAGAGAGAGAGAGGGAGGGAGGGCTGCTGTTGAACAGAGTATCTGCAGTTGTTCTTAAACCTATAATGATTCAAAGTTCCACTGTTCTGTTTTCTCAGTTGGACTGCACGTGCGCGTCTCACAAGGTGCTTCAGTAGAAGTCTGTGTATGCGTGTGTGAGAGAGGCAGTGCGCGTCCAAGCCGGGACCAGAACAGTGCGGATTTGTATGCTGCTTATTCTGTGGACCGATGCCCTCTGTTTCTGCGAACAGGACACACAGATTTACCTGCGCAACAAAGGTAACGCGCAGACACACACATGCTGACTCAGCCAAAGACACATTAAACACACAGCTCTTGAGTTTTTTGTACACAGTGTTCACATAACAGAATCAGACATCAAGACATTTTGATGGACTTCAATAGGAGTCATACACCAATAGAAAAATTGAGACTTTATCTTTACATTGATCACAATCAGTGGCAAGATCTACTTCATTTCTTACTGACTTAATCAAATGTTCTCCACCTATCTGTTTAGTGTGATGCGATAAAGGACAGGGCTGTGGGTAATGCACTGGAAGAAAGCATTTTCTTAATCAATGTTTTTTACTTTTAAGATCTATCTACAGTATCTATGCATTTTATCTTTTCTAGATTTTGTATATTGCAAAGGATGTTTAGTTATTTTTACTGGAATTTTGTGGAATCAAACATAATAACAGGATTTTAGGGAGCATTTGAGTCCTGCTGCCCTCCTGTTTAAAACCTTCCTGTGTTCACAGGGCATGTCAGAGAGCAACCAAGCATTCACAACACTGATGGAATTATAGAAACATCTCCCCAGTTGGGCAGATCCGTGGGCTTCCAGAACTCTGAGATCTGGGCAGGCTTTCCTGTTCCTGCCTTTGACAGGCGAAACCCTAAGCTTGGAATTGCAAACATAGACTCATCTACTGTTTCCACATTGTGGAAAGGCAGGTGGGCCTTTTTTACCAACCAGACAGTATCTTGAAGAGAGAAGACTTCTGGGAAACAGACAAAACTGAAGAACTGCTGAGGAGGGCTGGTGGACGTGAAAAAAATAGGAGAGAAGACAGAGGAGTGCAAAATGGAGACAAAAAGCAGAGGGCATCTGAGAGGAAGGGAGGATTCCTCAGAAAGAGCCATGTGCTGTCTTTTGCTCACACTTATTATTGGTAAGAACATCCTCTTGTCTTTTCTCTCCTCCTCAATCTTTTTTCTGTTCTGTTCTCTCTTATCGTCTTTCTTTTCTTCCCCGGCTCTCTCTTCTCTCCTCCTCAGTCATCTCTCCTCTTTGACTTATCTCCACATCTCTCATCTCCTCACCTTATATTGAAAAACATGCTGCTGACAGTAATGCTTTTCTCTCGTTGTTGTATTTAGAGAAATTACCAGTAAAAATGCAGCATAACAAACATTGAGTAAATAAATGTATTTGTGTTAGCATACCGGTAAGTTGCATACAGATGTGTATATGCGCATGTGCGCATGTTAAAAAGAGGTGTGTATGTACATACACACACATGTATATGTGAGTATAAATGAAACAACATATACATTAACTGACAAAAGGAATTAAAATTCAATTCAAACAGTTAGCCTGCAAAGCCTATGCAGTTCTCTGATGGCCTACACACACACACACACACACCCTGTTCCAGCCCCAAATGTTGCATTGCAGTGAAGCTGTAGGGTGAGGTGTAGGCATTAGTTTAAATACAGCGTTAAATGCAGAATTTTACATCTCAGATTTCCGAGACGGTTTTGCTTTTCTGGACAGAGCTACAGACAGGAAACTGTGGTCAGAGTTATTATATTATTTCAGTGTGAATGAGTTATAAAGAAGTGGAGCATGTCTGAGAGCCAACATTGCTGCTTAATGTAACACATTTCAAAGTTGTTTCACCTGTATATCTGAGAAAACTTTTGCTTAAGATCTCTTTCTTAGACTTCCCCAGAGCAAGACAATTAATCATTTTACATGCCACTGGCTTTCTATATGACTTTTCTCATTATATGCTTTCAAAGTGTATGAATTGTGAATCTGAACTGTACTATTCACATTAATTTTTATTTTTCATAACATTTTTATTACTATGCTTCTGCAGTAAAAATGTGTGTTTTTATTCTCTAAGGAGTTTTGGAAAAAAGTATTTTTGACAAACTTCATGAAATGTAACTGAGGATCATTAAGTCGAATATAATTGTTTAGTTGAACAATTAATTTTTTATAGAGCACAAAGACTTTTACTGAGAACATGATGACAAGCAATTTTTTAAATACACAATGTTTGCATGCTCACTTCTATCCTGTATTAAAATATATCCCATGAAAGTTCCAGTCAAACTGTAAGACCTCTTATTGAGACAGTCATATAGCCTGTTTGATGAGGTACACAGCTGTGTAAACTCACGCAGCTTCTCACATTAGGTGCTGAATGATCTTCTGTCGGCTTGACGTCAGAGAAGCCGAGGTGTGTGTGTAAGGTCACCATTATTGATACATGTGTCAAAATCTACCCATGTAATTATACATATAAAACAAGTTCAACATTAAAATGTAATAATACATTTAAAAATATTTTCTTGTCACAAAGAGACGGTATGGGCATAGGATGTTTTATGTACTGATTTATTTTATTATTATGCCTGTGAAGCTGAGCTGGTGAATATGGATTCATATTTTTAATGATGAATGTTTTGTCTAATGGCTGGCAGTATACAGCAGAAATAATCCTAATGGATTTGGGTTGGAAGATAGCTGTAGTAACTGGAAGGTCACTGGTTCACCCCCCCTAGCAATGACCTTTGAGCTGTTGAATTTACAACATGTTGCTACAGAGGGATTCATCCTAAAATAATAATAAACTGTGATGCAAGATGGAAATCAGTTTTATTGCAATCAACATCATATTTAAATGAGATGGGCATGAGTGCGCATCTGTGTCTCTTTCTCTCACACATTCTCTTTTATGATTTGATAATAGCACTGTGACTATCAAAAAAGGATCAAGTTTTCTTGTGGTGCGCTAAATTACCTTTCACCTGTGTATTAGGCTAGCAAATAATTAGCTTAATGTTTTGTTTTCTGTCCCTGTTTATGTCACAGGTGTATGTTGTGTGCATGCTCTGGAAATGTCAACCGGTAAAATTCCGTTTTTGGAAGCAGTGAATGGCAGTACCGTTCTCCTGCCCTGCACATATGCCAGCTGTATTGGGATCAAGGATCTGTACTTCAAATGGGAGTTCAATGATAATGGCACCATGCGGAAGGTATAGATGTTTTTTTAATAACTATGGGTTGCTTGAATGCATGTTAATGTAGTCTACAGCTAATAACACCTGTAAGTACATTGCTTAGAGAACAGAATAGATATTTGCCACACAACTGACATAGTTAGCCTTACAGAAAAAGGCATATGAATTTTACACATGCAAAAACGTGAAACGTCACAACATGTTTAACGTGATTCTATGGGTTTCCCTTGAGAATTTACGTAGGATTCACACAGAAATGTTCCAAAATGACACGTTTTACATCTGATCACATCTTTTTTAAATGATGTCATGTTAATGAATATTACATGTGCAAAAACATCCTGTAATGAGATGTAAAATATGTTATTTTAAAACAGTTTCGTGTGAAAATTCCCATGTGAAATCCAAGGAAAAGTGGTGAAAATTGGTGACGTTTTTTATTTGTGATCACAGGTGTTTTTGCACATCTGAAATTCATGTATGTTTTCTTTAAGGCCAATGTTACTAAGCAACTTATTTATTGACATTTTAATAGTATCTGTTGTAAAAAACATTACAAATCAAAATTACTTAAGATAGCAAGTTTCATTTGTAAGGGTCAATGTCAGCTGGATGAAACATTTAAATAGCACCGACAAAGTAACTAGGTTGATAAGTAAAGTGGTTATTAAGAAATATCGCACCACATGGTGGCGCAATTAATCAATCAAAATAAAGTATTCCAGAGAGCCTATAATACATTTTTATGGTGACATTGTCTAAATACGACTTCATTTCAAGTGACAAATTATAGGCCTAAGTGGTTATGTCCTATCAAAATAGATAGGCTACTGTATTTTTAAGGGACTTTTGTAACAGTGTAGCAGGCAAGGGAAACTTTACATGGTACCCTTAACTGTTAATTCCAAACACCATCTAAAACAATTTCCAGTAGCTTTAAATGTTTTTAAATGTTTAAATGTTTCCAGTAGCTTTAAAAGCTTTAAACTATCATTAAACTTGAATTGATTGAATGGGAACATTAATGCCTCACATAACCTTGAGCACATGGTATAACGCCATATGAGACACACTACAGTAATTAACAGTGTCAAATGTTGTTTATTAGTATATGACACACACACAGATATAATTGATCAATTTCAGCTCTGTTTTCCAATCAGATTGCTGATGCTGTGATTCCATTGGATCATGTGGAGCCGTCTAAAGTAAATGTTTACCGTGAGAGGTTTGAGTTTATTGGCTCGAGTAAAGAAAATAACATCTCCATCCTGCTCTGGAATGTAACGTTCGAGGATGCCGGTGTCTACACCTGCTTTGGCAAAAACCCCAAGGAGAAGAGCAAGAATCACAGCGCTTATTTCACTCTTTACGTGGTGGAAGAATGTAGGTATTGTGGGAAGGGAGAGAGTCAAATGCATCAATACTGGAAGCATGTTACCGTTCAGTGTCATTAAATGAACTCTATTTCCATTTTGTCTTTTTTTTGTGATCACTTTCTGTGTCTCAGTAAGGCAGGTCGATAACACGCTCACCATCATCATTGCCTCCTGTGTTGGTGGATTCATTGCTTTGTTAATGGCCTTCATGCTGATAAAGAATTTCACTCTGTTTGTTCTTGCCAAGATTGAAGAAAAAAAGTGAGTCAATGGCAATTTTGAGTACAGCACACATTTACCTGAGATTATAATACTATAGGAACCTATATATACGTACATACAGTACACACACACACACACATATTGATAAATGTATATATGTGTGTTTATATATGTGTTTGTCTGTATGTACATAATTTAAATATATATAAATGATTTTTTATTCTCATTTTTTTGTCTTTTTCAGTAAGGAGTGCCTTGTCACCTCATCAGGGATTGATAACACAGAGAACGGTCTGTCGGGCTCTAAAGCTACACCAAAGAAAGCATGAGAGAGTGCACACAAACACAGTCACACATGCACATGAATATGGCATGAATCAGCCATCATGCTGTGCCCTCTTTGTTTATTCATATCTATCTATAAGTGCTACGATTTATTTTCTTTTTTTTGGTGAAAAGAGCAATGATAACAGTAAAGATTTTTTTAAATAAACTTCTATGGAAGATGTTCAGTTCACAGTGTTAAATTTTGTTGAGATATGAATGAAAAGAGGGGGCATTAAGTATTTCTGCATATATTTTATTTATATATGCTCTTAAATATGCCCCACACACATGCAGTCTCATGCACTTTAGTTTATCAACCCACAGCAAACCTGTGGACTGTATTTATTATATATATATATATCGAAATGTAAGATGTTGTTTTCATAGCTCCTTGAACTGGACTGTTAAATTGTGAAGGACCCTTGGCCCCATGTTTAAATGCCTGACTAAAAATGAGTGAAAATGAGTGCAGGATTGGGGACACATGCTTTTAGTTTAGAGCTGATAATAGAGTCTTAAAGTCTAATGTTTAGTGTAAGTCTGGAGAAAGGGCCTTTGAATTTTTATTATGGTGTTAAGTACAAATGTGGACCTGTTGTCAAATGACTATCATACTTTGTGCAACAATTGTAGAAATTTTGTTAAAGGGGCAGTAGTGATACGTAGTGCTATTTTTCATTTACGTCAGACTCGCTATACTGATGAAAGTAACTGCATGTTTTAATGCAGTAGTTATGGATAGAACCAAAAACTATAGCAGTAGTTTGTTAGATTGTTTATAGCATGGAAACAATTGGGGTTTTCAGTCCAGTTCAACATAAATCTTAATACCATTTTTGCTTGAAACTTAATCACAGGTGCCTGTTTAACGCTTCTGTCGCCACCTATTGGTGAGAAAGACTGAATAAATGCAAAACATAATGCAACAAAGAAAAAAAGAAATAATTAACAATAGTTAAACCGCTGCAAAAGCCACCAAACAGTTAGTAAATACAAGCTAATGAATGATACTTGACAATCTGTAGAAATCAGTGTCCCCTTAGATTAAACCTTGAATGAAACACTGATAATGCTGCTTTAAATAATTTCCAATGCATTATAGCATGTGTTAAATCGTCAGAATTTTTAAGGTGGCTCAATATAACTGTAAAAACATATGTAACGCTTTTTTATTAAAAAATTACACATTATGAAAATATAAAATAGAAACTAAAAATAGCTTGGTTAATTTCCATGCTAAACAAAATATGAATACCAAAAAGGTGAAAAAAGTAAGAATTGTAATCTTCTGATGCAATCAGACATACTGTGACCTGTAAACTCACCTATGACATCATGAAAATGCAATATTTAAAGGCAATAAGCTCAATATAAAATGAGTCAATCATGCACAATAATAACAAAAAATGTAACAGTACGTATCATGTAAATACAGAATACATAACAGAAAAATTACTGAATATAGGTTTTCAAAAGTTTCAGGGACTGACGTCAAGCAAAGTCTGTTACATTTTTATGTTCAATACATAAAAATGTTCCAATAATTCGTGAAATTAAACAGTAACTATACAAAACTAGCAACAATCCCCAGAAAATAGGTTTGACATCTAAATAGCAAATTATGCTGTCAAATCTAAAACAATTAATTTGTTAAATCATTTAAAAATTAATTTAATAATAAAAAGGTTTTAATATAAAGATTTCAAAATGAAGGGTATTTAAACAAATCTACCCTACAAATCTATTAATTAAAATGTAAGGACTTTTCACCAGATACACCCATTCTTACAGAAATGAATCACAGAGTGATTTTACACAGTTTGGATTTTGCGACTATTGACAGATTTTACTGTGAATTCATGGTAATGCTGATGTCATTACCACAACTCTCATTAAGTCCTTCTTGAAAAAGCTGCTTGATTTTAGTGCCAAAAGGAGTCACCTCCACGCGATCATGATTATCCTTTGCTTTAAACTCTTTTAATGATCTTTTGCTTTAAACTCTGATTTTAGATTTGTTTTGTATAAATATGGAGCACAAAGATTTGTTTAGGGACTATGTGGTAAATTTATACCTAAACAACTAATGGTCTTATATTACTTGCCTTTGTATTATCTAAATGTCTTATTGAATATTATCTAAGGAAAGTATTTTAAGTTATTTTACATTTAGGTTTTTTGAGGTGTAATTGAGGTTGATTTCTTTAATGGATTAGTAGAATGAAACCATCATAAATGGGAAATTGAAGTTGAGTCAGGGCTCAATCATACATTGTAGGCAGTTTGTGTGAGTGACAATGTCCTGGCTGCATTTGAATCAGTTAAGTATTCCAGGTAACTTCCGGCGTTTATGACTAATTTACATTTTGATCCTCACATTACTTGTGAAGGCACACAGGATAGGACGTCATTAAAGCAATACATATTCAGGGGCACTTTAGCTATAGGAAAAAGATTGAGAAGGTACATCTATAAATTCCGGAGCACTCGTAATCCTACCTCTTATTCAGAAATACTTTCCTCATGGTAAACTTGCATATATTTTTACATTGAATATTTGTATGATTATGGAAGAACAGAAGTTTTCTCAGGTTGTATAGTGAAAGGGTTGGAGGTTCTTAATGCCCAGGGCTTTTTAATTAGTACAATGTCATACTGTTTGCATCTTCCTTGTACAAATGCACTATTAATCAACAACATATCAATTTTGGTTGGGTTAGCAATTATTTGTCAGACTTTGCCATAATCATAGACTAGCTGTGATTGTTATTGCACTTTAGGCAACAGAATGTTCTAAAATACTGTTTGGAACTATGCAGACATGTTTTTGCCAGAATGAGCATTATTTTGAGCAACATGTGTCCTATTGCAACAAAAACACACACCAACATGTTATGAGGGAATGCAATGTGAATTACTCAAATATCTTAAAGTTTGACTTCTCTGTTCATGTATTTTATTTGTTGATATTGCAGTTTAAATCAAGTTTCTGTCTGAGATTCGATAAGCATCTACTTCATGTAGCCAAAATCCCAGTTATTTAAATTGTAACTGATCATGTATGATTATCTGATAATCTAATATGATAATCTGAGTGTTTGTACAAACTGTGATTCTAAAACGTTTCATTTCTGTCAGTTGTTTTTGTACTGTAGTATATGTTGCTTGCAAGCTGTTAAATGTTACATCATCTGAATGCCACTGACCAGGAGAGATCAGGACTCATACATTCAGATGCTTTATGAATACCAGGTTAATAAATATTGTAAAACCAAGGGGAATAAAGGCCTTTAAACAGCCCAGGGCTTTAAAGCCACAGAATCAGTAGCAGCATTAGCCTGGACGAATCGGCACTGTTTGTGTGACTTGGGTTAATGGTTTATTTCTGAAAACTAACAGCACATTTGCACCAATCCTGATACCCAGTTTAGCCACAGACAGTAGACATTGTTTGACATCAGTCCCCTGCCAAACTGAATGTAAAACACATGCTGTAGCATAAAAGCTCCAATCAGCCCATACTTCTGAATCCTTATTCCTATCATTTCCTTAATCCATCTTGCAGGCCTCTTATTCCCTATGGGACTGCACAGTCATGTGTATTTATTTATTATAAGAAGCTAATAAAATAAAAGTTTTGAATTAAAACAATGCAAAGTTTGATGAACTGGTTCATTCATTAAATTTTATTTATGTTTACAACATTTACATGTTTGGAAAAGAATTGCAATAAAAATACATTGATTAAAAAAGCATGACATTGACAAATGTTGAAATTGAACAAGAAAATTGATAAAATATGTTTTTTGTACTCCATTTATGAACACAGAGAATTCTCCAAGTATCCTTCCAAGTATCTCAGAATGTCTGTGGTTCAGATTTTCATGGTGGCCTCTGAAATCTAATCATTAATCTGGAATTATATTTTCATTTCTTATTTTTATATTTGTGTACAACCATGAGAACATATCTCCATGACAGTGTAGATCCATCAGTATAAACTCCAGGTTTTTCCTCACATGCATGCAGCCCACTCCCCCACTCACTCTGCCTAATAATTGCCAATGAGATGAAAGTTATACAAGTGGACCCTCACTGTCTCCCTTATAAGGCAAAACACATTATATAGCTACAAAGATTTTGACCTTTGACTGTATACATACAGTCAACCAACAGACAACCAACATTTTACTCTGCCTATTCTAAATGTTTGATTTTCATTTTTGGCATTTTTGGTGTCTACATTTCCTTTGAGGAATCCAGCACAAAGCATTCTGGGAATTTGCCCCGTCTCATCAGAATGTGAATTCCACTTGTAAATGTAACTTTGTAGACTTTGCTTGTTGGTTCCTAGGACAAAATGTTTATTGTTCTCTCTTTGTATGTTGCTTTGGATAAAAGCGTCTGCTAAATGAATAAATGTAAAGGTAAATGAGTAATGGCAGAGCCATGAATAGAGGGTTTTTAACATTCTTATTTGTCAATCAGCCAAGTTTCTATAGTACTGAGGGCAACTGTCCTGTGACAAAAAACAGATGAATGAGAAAATGAAAAAGAATAAACGTGAGAAAAACAAAAGGCATGATTGCATATTTGCTGTGGAATATCACGCCATATCAGAACATTGATTACAAACAAGTCACAACACCTCTTACCTTTTTTTTTTTTAAATGAAACCCCACCCATTCAAACCCCACCCACGCATCACAGCCAGCTGGTGTGGCTGTAAACAAACTGGCAAGATTGATTCTGACTGTAAACAGAAAACTGAAGATATAGTCAATGACATTTATGTCTGCCAGCTGTACTACACACAACACAGGCCACAGACTCTACTAACTAAACTGCCAATAGTAATGATACCTCATAGCTGGTTAAATTCATGAAAATCAGTCCTGTAAAGGGACTTTATGTGAATGAACATTTTCACATGGTGATGTCAAAGTCATTACACATATGGCTGTTGTCCTTGTGGACAACAATCATGTCTACACTGACACCCCTGGCCTCACCAACATCACCATCCATCATCTCAGCATGTTACAACATACAGTATACAGTACATCAAAAACCATTCAAATAGACGAACTGACCCAAATTCATAGTTTTAAATAAGTTCTACTGGACATTCAGGTATGTGACTCATCCTGAGAAACAATGAACTGCTGATACAGTCCAGCAGCTCCTCCACACGTATGTAACAAGAAACACCCAGGTGCGCATATCACCTGGCATTAAAGAAACTCTTGAAGTCAGTGTTTTTTGAGTCTGTGCTGACTGTAGCAAATGCATTCAGAATGCTCTGGATAAGCAAACTCTTCAGTGGGATTCGAACACTTTGTGGACTAGTAGTAGAATACTTCTGGATCAACACTACTATACGCAGAGAACGTTGCTCTATAACACTCACTCGAAAGGTTATCAGATTTCTATGATGTCATTTGTGTGCCTCTGTGTTTTTACAGCTTATTAGATTATAGTCCAATTGTTGACAGGCTAACCTGTGTGTGTTTTGTCCTCCAGTTATCAGCACACACTGTATTCCAGCCACCCTCAATAATGAACACCTGCCGCACCAGTCAGCCCCCACCAATCTCACTACAATAGGAGTGAGACACATATATATATATATATATATATATATATATATATATATGTATGTATACATGTTGCTGTGGGTTATGGGCAAGACTGTAAAATATTAGTAAATTTCCTATGGCTGAGTGTGTTTTGAAAAGGTTTTTGTGTGTTTCACACAGGTTTTTTTCACGTGACTGTGAACTGCTCACGAGACACTGTTAGTAATTAGGCACTGCCTAGTTATCGCCTACACTCAGGTGACCTGCATTGACTAGTTAGAGACAGGTTGGTTAGAGTAGTTTGTAAATACGAGGAAATAATAAAAATGAATGCACTGGGTGCTTGTTGCCCAGATTTTAGCTGATTTCCAAGTTGTACCACAGTTTTTTTCAGGCCGAATTTCAGGTTTGTCGTTTATCATGCAGAGTACAGGTAGGACCGAGAGCCGATTAGCCTCTCCCATCCAGCAATTGCATGGTCTGATAAATTTCTAAAATGTCATGAATTTGATGTCCTCTCATGAAGGTATTGCACAGTTAAAACAGCCAAGTCACAGCTTGATGATCTGGGTGTATAATGTGAGCAAATAAATTGTGAGCTTTTGGCTTTACAGCACTAGCTATTTACTTGTACAGTAATAACTTGTATTTAACAAAAACCTTACTGACATTGCACAGCGTATGCCCAGCTCTCATTACACCATCAGATTTCATGTGGGGCATTTGCTCTTACAAAACTATACACATTTGAAAATTAAATCATTTAATTTAATAAGTATTTAGCATCTATGTTAGAATCTGCCTGTATGAACAAAAACTTTACATTTGAACCACTTTCTCAATTTCTCACCACTTTCTCAATTTCAGGCTCAGCCTCCCTATTGAATATGGATCTGGTAACTTAAGTCAAATGGAATTTTAGTGTTTGGGATATTGTATAACTGCAGCAGGCATTTTTCTTGGGCCACTTTGTGCTGATCTGAAAAACACACCTTACTGAAAAATAGTCCTGACGTGCAAGATACCAAAATGTTTAGTCACATCAGGCACACGCCCACAACTGAGGCATTTTTGCTAGTCTGTATTAGAACTGACGACATCATTTAGAGATGTGACAATTGTTTGTGTCTTTGTGTGCGTGTGTACAGGTGTGTTTGTTATTCACTTGTTCCAGCTCAGCTGTGAGATCACAGATCGCAAATTTTCACACCTTAAAATTGTCATAGTGACTGTAAGGTTTTGAGTGTAAATTAGCATACATTCAGGCAAGGGTCAAATAGATAATGAAGGTAGTTAGGTCAAGTTGTCAAACTGTGGGTTAAAGGTTTATAAGTTACAATTTTGTCCATTTTGACAATTTGTCACATTTTGTTAAGGTAAATTGTCACAATATTTGTTAGCCAAAACACTTGTGTTACCTTTTACATTTGAACTGTTTTATGAACTCTTTTGTGTTTAATAAATGTTTGACTGTTTAGTATTTTGTAATTGTAATGGCAGGTTGTGACAATTAACCTATATAACATGACAAAATGCTCTGCTATGAGGGTGTGTTGTCACAAAAGAACTAGGTGTGTTCAACTAAAACAAAAACAATTCCTTTTTTCCCTAAAGTATAAATGCGTAAAAAAAACAGTAATCGCAAATAATATATTTCTATATACTATATTACTATATACTATAACTCTATACTATATACTGTTCTATAATACATATAATCTATGTGCTCAGATGAGCACATTCTTAACATACAAAGTAAGTGTGATACCAGAGCTGTGATACCAGGATATAGGAGGTATTTCTTCATTTTATTAGAATGATAAGATGATAAGATAAGATTAGAATGATAAGACAGAAAAAAATTAAATTTACACTTTTTTCCTTTTATCCAGTTTTAAGGCGCTGTACATTTGATCAATACAAAAGGTCTGTGGAATTGGGCCCATGAGCTTGGCTTTGCTGGCCTATTGAGCTTAAAAGATGCACAAAAAGCATGTTTGTCACTGAGCTTGTGATATAAATCAGCTATAAGCATATTGTTTTCTTTTATGACATAAAAAGTTGTGTATTTTTACTGAGTCTACTCAGTTATGAAATGTAAATAATCTACATTGTTTCCTTTAGCCTTAGTGTTCCCGACCATATGAAGACATAAAATATCTTTCCAAACAGAATTATTTAGAAATAATCTGGGAATTTGATACCCCCACCTACATACTTTTTACAAGTACATTATTTCTGATGGCATTAATAAAGTCTGTTAAGCTTACTGTTTCCAATGTCTCAATTTCTGTGTGTATTTGCATTACAACCGGTGCCTGTCAAACCAGTTAAACAGGTGAAAAGGGGAGTTAATACAGGGAGCGTTTTCCTGCTCTAATTATGTAATAGTTTTGCTGTGGCACTAACAGGCGCATAACACACAACAAGTATTTAGCCGAGGCACTTGTAGAATCCACAGTTACCTGATCGCTTCAGACAGAATACTTACCTATGGCGTACAGTCAGGTATGAATATTTTAAAACTTACTGTAATCCGCAAAATGTTGTATTAAGGGGACACAGATATAAACATTGGCTTGTGTTTTAGGTGTATTATTAAAAAAAATGTTTCTTTTTATGTGGGCACATTTGAAATGACTATGACATTGTTATTGTGTTAATGAGCGATTCCAAACCAAACTGGTGTTTTGTTTTACCAGCTTGTATCTAACACTGTTATTGTCTTGTTACTGTACTTGTTACTACTGCTCAGATCGGCACTTGAATTAGATGAGTTTTGTTCTTTTCGTACCTTCTAATGTAACTACAAACAGCTTATGTTGTTATGTTGTATTACTTTAAAGTGTTTAAAATATTTTTTAATGTAGAATACTGTACTAAATACTGTAGATTGATCTATAGAGTGATTAAGTAATATTTCAGTCCAAGCTGGTGTCAGACAAATTAAAAATTAGAAGAATATTCTTAAAATGTTAATGTTACAGATATTTCAGCACTGTGTGCTACCTGTCAAACTATAGAAATACTAATATAATATATATAATAGCAAGAATAACAAACAAATGTTCTAAAAATAAAAAATAGTGATTGGCTATATATATCTGAATTGGTCTGAATGTTTTATTAAACAGAAAGGTAACCCCAGTACATAAAGCAAAAGCCATGAATGTGAAACTTAGTACAAATAGATATAACATTCTTAAGAACTCCAGCTATCCGTACAGTTATTAAATGTTACTGCATTCATTTGATGTAACAGACAGCAGTGGGTACAGTAGTTCTGTTATATACTAATGGTCTCTATTTAAATATTTTTTTTTGTGAATCCAGACTGAGGAGGCTAACTTTTACATGGAAAATCAGAACCCAGTTCCACCTATATATCCAGGTTTAGAGGCCAACCAAAATCAGCCATACTATATAACAGCACCTTATATACCTTCACCTGCACCTGCACCTCTAACTGCTACTGCTGCTGCACCTGTAGCTGCTGCTGGACCTTCATCACGAATATGTACTGATGCTCAATTAAATACATTTGTATCCTATATAGTCATATAGATAATATAGATCATGTGTCAAATACTTTAATATAATTAAATGTCTTACATCTATATTAAACATACTGTCTTGTATCTAAATCTAGAACTGTATTTCATTTTTATTGTATTAATTGTCACTGTTGTGTCCTTTGTGTAGTGATACCAAGCGCAAGTGGCAATTCCTCGTTCAAAGGAAAAAAGCGTTGCTTTGGAGGGTGTGGTGGCATTGGCCTTGCAGTTACGCTTATTGTAATCGCTGTCTCAGTCGGATGTGAGCTTCAATTTATTGCTTTGATCATATTTAAAGTTGTGCTGCCCTGTTCCACTGTTTTACATTTTTAAACATTAAGTATTTGGGGTTGTGAAAAGAAAATATTACTTGTTTTCCACTTACAAGTGATTTTTGACACTCATTTCTTGAGGATAAGAAGAATTATAGGTATATTTATAACATTCTCCTCCTGCACAGTGCGATATGGACCCTCAGTGTGGTCTCTCTTAATGGGTAATAAGGGAAAAGACACATGCCCTGCATCAACAGTGCGCTGTGATGGGAAAAAAGACTGTTCTGAAGGCAGTGATGAATCTGTGTGTGGTCAGTATAAATCACATTACAATTACACATTAACAAAATGTTTGTTTACGCTCTAGCAGTGTCTAATAATCTCTGTTGCAAATGATACGTGATTGAAATTCGGAAGAGTTAAACTGACATGCCTTTAATCTGTTTCGTTCTATAGTGCAGTTTGGAACAGCAAATGAATTGCAAGTGAAGACTAAGAATGGAAACTTTCTTCCTGTCTGTGCAAATGGCTGGGATAAGAATATAGCTGACCAAACCTGCAAACAGCTTGGCTTTAAACAGTAAGTACAACACACAAAACTATATTAGGTATTTGACAAAGGTATTTAATGCAGGTCTCTCATGAAAGTCATTATGTCTATTTCTGTGTCTATCTGTAACCCTGCCTCTCCAAAGTTAGACTAAAATTAAACACATTACTTAAAAGTGAAAAAAAAAAAAACTAATTTATGAACCTTTCAGATAGTGGAGACAACTTTGACAAACAATCACATGACAGTTTTCTCTGTATTTCACTAGATTTGTAAAGACATTTTCAGACACAACTGTAACATGGAAGCTTATATTACAACAGTCATTACATTACACAGTATTGAGAATATTAATGTGCATTTGTGCATGTCTGTTTCTGTTTGTGTGCTTAACAGGAGTTTTAATTCTGGTGTCTTGGATAGCAGATCATCCTCCTTTCAAACTGTGAACAATAGCCAGTTTTTAAACACTATTCAGGGGAGCGTAAAGACCAGGTAAGCAAAAAGAACATCCAGCTTAAATCAATATATTTATGGGGTAAGTAACAACACAATGGAAAATACTCTGTGTAACAATCTTTCTTTAATTGTAGTTCATCCTGCCCTGATCAGAAGATTGTGTCTCTGCAGTGTACTGGTGAGAACTCTACACTATTGCTGCAGGTTTTGCCACATGATAATGCTATCAGTGCCTAAACACCCTCTTTTTCTGTTCAGACTGTGGAAAGTCAGGTGGTGTAAAGATTATAGGGGGAGCTGCAGCTCTTGTTGGACAGTGGCCATGGCAGGCCAGCCTGCATTTCAAAAGGTCTCACACATGTGGAGGAACTCTGATAGCTCCAGACTTCGTCCTTACAGCTGCTCACTGCTTCCCCAAGTCAGTTTACATTAATTATTATATTGTCTTAATTAATCATATAAATTATATATAATACTTTTTATATATAATAAATAATTTACTTATATTTTAAAGTACAATATATAATTATGATGAAGTAATACAGTAGCAAACACCTAAAGAATAAATGAATGAATGAATATTGAATGAATAAATATTGAATTTGCTTTCATTTCTTTTACTAGAACTACACCTGATTCTTTGTCGCTTAGTAACTGGAAAGTGTATATTGGTATGGTTTCCCAGCTGAACCTTCCCAACCCATATTATCTAAGGCAAATCATTCTACATGAGAGCTACAATGCAAATACAAACGACAATGACATGGCCCTGCTGAAGCTTGAAACATCAATCAGTGAGTTTCTATAAACATTTAGATTTTCAAAACATTACTGGTGTTACTATACTTGTGGGGACGTTTGGCCCCCAAAAAGTGGTGAATACCAGGACAACACACACACACACACAGACAGTATTAGTGACTAGACTCATTTGTTCAATTTTGACTGTGTGTTTGTGCATGTTAGATAATATACAACCTGCCTGCCTGCCTGTGTCTGGCCAAATCTTTCCTACTGACACTAGGTGTTGGACTACTGGTTTTGGGCTTACACGAGAAGGAGGTGGTATGTATATGTTTTTTTTGTTTTGTTTTTGAGTTTGTATTTACCATTAGGCATGAATTTATAATGCTGGACTCTCACTGTGTGTGTGTGTGTGTGTGTGTGTGTGTGTGTGTGTGTGTTTCAGATGCAAGTTCCCCTACTTTGATGGAAGTTGAAGTAGGCTTGATAAGCTTACAAACATGTAACTCACCTACTGCTTACAGCGGCGCTATCACTGGGAACATGCAGTGCGCAGGAGATCTTAAGGGCGGAAAAGACTCATGCCAGGTTACCAAATTTTCAAATAGTTACTAACATGCTCTTTTCCTTTTGTTAATGCTGCCACCCTTTGGTGAAATGTTATATTGCACTTTTTAACTTGAACTTTGTAGCTCACAGTCTTCTTCCTCTTTCTCCAGGGGGACAGTGGGGGTCCATTAGTGTGCAATCAAGATGGTCGCTGGTTTCTCACAGGTGTAACAAGCTGGGGGTATGGATGTGGAAGAAAAAACCGCCCAGGTGTCTATGCTAATGTAGAACGCTTTTTGCCATGGATACACAGCAACATGCAGGTAAGCACACGTATTTATGCGCACACAAACACTAATTTATATACATACACTACCAGTCATAAGTTTGGAAACACTTGACTGAAATTTGTCTTATTATCCTAAAAATCTTTTCATCTAAAGTTGTTTGTTTAAATGTTTAAAATTATTATTGTAGATTAAAACATAACTGTACCAACATATTCATTTCTGTTTTTCAGAAAATGTAAATTTTATTTTTTAAATGTTTTTAAAATGAATGGTTTGGACAAAATAATAAAGAACAAGCAGCCAATAAGGGCGTAGTATAGAGGGGAACTTCTTCAAAACTCTTTGAAAAATTTCTCAAGATAATTACTCATAAAAAAGGGTAATAAAACATCAAGAAAATATTTTTGTAAATTCTAAGAAAAGGGTGACTACATTGAATATGCTAGAATATAACCTAGTTTAATTTATATATTAATTATTATAATTAATTAATATTTTTTAATCACAGCATAATTCCCAAAGTTATATTGTTTTGTTTCATAGTTTTGAGGAATTTACTATTATTCTAAAATGTGAAAAATGAGTAGAAAATAAGTGAGTGTTTTCAAACTTTTGACTGGTAGTGTATATCAAACACATATGGAGATATCAATATAAAACATTTGGTATTTGTGTAAAACGTTGTGGTATTTGTGGTAAAACATTGAATGTAAAACACTGTGGTATACAATCACATATAATTACAGTTGGTTTTACCTCATTTAACAATTACTACTTTACAAGCACAGTTTTTTTTTATCTCTCTTTTTTCTAATTCTCTTTTGTATCTCTGTCTCTCTATTTTGTACTTACAGCTAGCAAAGCTTTAACCTTCCAAGATCATGAAGAGCAGATCAACACATTCTAATTTGCTGTATATATCACAAATTGTTAAGCAAACTTTTTTTAGTATTACTAAATGAATAGTTAGTTCAAAAATGAAAATTCTGTCATCATTTACTTCATGCCCTATATGATTTTGTACAGAGTTTGATGGTATGAGTAAATTATAAAAAATAAATAAATCTTATTTAAATGTATCATTATTCTTAGAAACTATTATTTAAATTTATTTAAAGACCTACTTTATGCCTTGTAAAATAAAATGTCTTTGTAAATATGAAAGAATTAATTCCTGAGAAAGGCGTTGAATAAAAAAACATTTGGACCTAAACATGTGTTGCATTTTAAACTGTGCAGAGGAGAAATCTCACAACATTTGTTACATAAAAAGATTTTCTATATCATTCACTGTCTTTAAACATTTTACAGACATTGGAACAGCATGTTTTGTTTGTCCTGGAAAAAGTAAAAGTTGGCAGAATCTTTTTTCTCAACCCTAATCATTACCTGAAAATAAGTTTCCTATAAAGACACTTTTCATACTCCGGCAGATTTATCCCTCTACCTTAATAAATTGCAAGAGTGTAAAACCCACAGCAGTTGTATTTGGGCAGAAAAAAGCAATAACTGAAGACTCACTATTTTACATTTATATGTATACAAGCAATAACTCCTAAAGTAACCCATTAGAGTTATGCCACTAACAGAATTCTATCTCTCCAAATTAGAACGATTAGTTATGTATTTACACTTTTTTGCAGTTTTGCAGAAAATTACAGATTAATCCTTAACCACCCACAAAAACAGAACTAACAAATAAACAAAACCAGTCAATGCAGTAAAAAACTTAAATAAATATATGTATCCAAATTCCTTTGTAATTTGTTCATCAACATAATGAACACTGCTAAAAATATTTAGCATTTATCACAGTTTCTGGCCCTCAGACAATCTGTGTCTCATGGTCTGTTTGTCTGTTTGAAGAGTTTAATGACTTGCCAGCTGACAACAAGGTCACTTTAACCTCTTAACTGCCTCATGGTTAGATATTAAAAAAGCCGAAAAGGCTGCAAACATTTTCTCTCCTGTAGCTCTCACTCATTTGTCACTCATTTGTCATTTGCTTCATCCGTAACAAATCCACCAACAGAATGTCAAAGAGTCAGGTCTTCTTTCACTTACACTCTCACACACATACAGTTGTGGAATTATCAATTCTGAAAACTTTGAGACCTTGCACAATATCTAACAATGGGAGTTGGTAAGTTTAAATCAACTTTTAATTGAATATTTGTCTGTAAAACATATTAAACAAATTATGGGACATATATCTTTTCAGATAAAAGAATGTAAATGTAAAATCATATTTACTTAAAGCTTTTGTGTTCTCTGTTTAGAAACACCTGACAATTTCGATGCTGATTTCACCTATGGTAAAAACATCTGATAGTTACTTAATCTCCTACAAACATAATTGTAAAATAATCATTAACTCACATTTCACAATTGAAGCAAATGTATTGATTTGAGTATATTGCAAATAAATTTACTTTCAACTTATTTCACATTATGCTCACATGAATCACTAAACAAGAGTGGTTTGTTAAGTTTATTTATTGAACCCTCTGAAACTCTTTGTGTGAATTATTTAGAGCACTACTATCCATTAGAGAAAAAGATTCTTTGATTGAATAAAGTCTTTGACCATGAATTTATGAGGTGTGGAAATACCTTAATTGTAACTATCTTTGTGTAGATTATGACTTAATTAGAAGAGGTGGGCTGATCTTTGCAGCTGTTTTGTTCTGTTTGGGCATGGCTATCATATTTGGTGAGTATGTCTATTAATTGTGAAACACCCATCATACCTTTTTTCTTTATATATAATATGTATGTTGTAGAGAATACTGTCAAACACAAATATGTGCATATACACATATTTTCATCCATCTGTAATCACATCTGTTTATCTGATAGGCAAAAAACTCAACTGTGGAAACAAGGTGGCAGCTAAGTAGGACATGTTATATTAAAAAAAACACACGTGAATACAACAACACACTTAACTTTTCTTTGCCTTTCCTGTAGGCTTGAAGACAATGAACTATAACCTCTTCTTCATTAACCTATACTGTAACAAAGAACACATGCATTAACATGTTTATGAATATTTTTGTGCTCTGTATATGGGATTGTTGCTAAGCCACCCAAAGACTTCCATTTTCTCAGTTCTGTGAACAGACAATACAGACTATTCAAATTCCTGAACACTACTTTTCCAGTATGTCTGTGAAGGTCATTTTTACAGTTCAAAGTAAAATGTTATTAAGAATTCATTTAAAACTGGACCTCTTGCTGTCTGAATAAATTTCACCACATTTTACAATATATTTTCCCTTTATCTGTCTGGCTGCGTGCGCTTCCTAATACAAGAGAAACTACTGCATTACACATATTTTTAAATGGATTTTTAAAAAATTCTGAAATTGAAAAACTGAAAAATCAACAATTTTTAGACAACACTCAATACCAAAAAGTTTTTAATACCTTTTTTTTGAAGACCAGATTTTTGTTTTGTAGAAAATCTTAATGTGAAAAGTTGTACAACATGTATTACAAAATAATTTGAAATGTTTGATTTGGAAGATGAGTGATGTGCAAATAATGATTTATGCTAAATTCATTTAGTCATTAACTAGATTTTCAGTGTTTTGCTGTGTTTCTGCAGGTTTAGGGCACCTGATTAAATCATTTCACCAATGAAGACCATTTTGTGATCACTTGAGGTCAAAATACAATGTTGAATTTTATTAGATAAATGTTATTATTTTCTAGAAATAATTGAGTTAAATGTACTCCATCACAATAAACGTAGTGTTATTCTAAAATAACTGTCTCAAATTGTCCTATCCGTGCAGGTCACATTATAATTGCACAATACAAGAATTACATGAAATCCTTTGGATAATACTATATGTAAAAACTGCAATAATAACTGCCAGTAATAATAAACAATTAACATTTATTAATAATAACATGATTTAATTTAACAAATAACCTAGATTATTCAGAAATGTACATGAGATCGCTGTTATCTGCACTAGCAAACACTGTCTTTGAAAGGATTATTGGTAGTCTTTAGATCGGGCCTGTGTTCGCGTGAGCGCGCTCGAGCTCGGCTCTTGTAATTGGCTCAGCGTTGTGCTGTTGTCCATGCGCCACTGGGCGAGTCTCGGCAGTCTCCGTAACCCTCTTTTATCCTCAAAAAGGGGAGCGAAAGAGGGCAGACTCACAGAACTGGGCTCCAGTAAAAGGACCGCCATTATTGTAAGGAAAACCTCTTTTATCCTCACGCATATTGAATATATCTTAACGTTTAAAGGCATGCATGGTCCAGATTGTGTGTGATTTGACTGCGAAACTGGATGTTGTGTGCCAAGGCATCGCTGCATGCCGTCTGCATGCACGGTGAAATCAGCATTTTATGGCCACAACAAAAGGCATTATAATTGATCAAAAGCAACGTGCTTAGGCCAAAGAAAGACATTATAACAAGCCATTTTCTTCACGGAAACAACTGGCCTCCAAAAAAGGACATTTCTTTGTTTGGATATGTTTAGCCTTCGGTGGATTTTGAGACCGGTTTCTGCAACTTACGAATGACAAATATCCGTTGAAACTGCAAGTCTGTCAAACAGACCAAACAGCTGTCGAGGAATTCAACGTCCTCTGCCGTTTATATAGTCTTTTGTTTTGTGTCCTTTTTCCTGGTTTCTAACAACACGACCGAGCCGGTTGTAAGCCCTCTCCCATTGGCCTGGACAAGGAAAGAGGGATCCAGAAGGGATCGGGAGAACGGAGAATGGCACTGGTAAGTGTTTCCCCTTATGTTAAAACTAGCATGAGCGAGCAATAGAGACCATGCTGTCTGTGATGTGACGTTTGTGAGACCCTTGAATCTCTAAAATTAAGAGTAAGTTAATGCAATATAAAAAATATTGTCCATAACAATATTTCTGTCTATTGTGCAGGCAGCGCCTTGACTGCACTGAAAACGGATATATCTTTAGTAGTTCATGCACAGGGCCTACTAAGATCTAATAAGGTGTAATATTTAAAGTCTTAAAATCACAAGTTTTAAGTTGGCAGACTGTTTTCTCACGTGGTGTGCACCTTATTAATCGCTGTGTTGGGCTGGATAGAATTGCAGATATAATCGTATAACGAATTGTAACGTAGCTTAGTCGTCCTGATTTAAAGAGGCTTTTTATTGTAGCCAGCATGATTTATATACGTGTGTAAAATGCAATAGACATTTAACTGTATTTTATGAAGCAACACCACGGACAGCTGAACAGCTCATAGGAGGGCAGTTCTGAAGCATGACATCCGCATTACGTAGCTTGTATTTGTTGCATGGGCAGCAGTATGGAGGACGAAAAACGACATATATCTATATCTGTCTGTCTGTGTGTCAAGATATATGTATAGATAGATACACACACATATAGTTGTTATAAATAAATATAAAAAGCATATATAAATGCATGCATGCATAAATAAATATATGCATGAATAAATATGCTTTGTAAAAGTATCAACATTTTGTACTACGTTTGCACCAATTGGGTAATGCTACATTTATTTCTACAGTTATTCCTGTTTTTCTACATTTATTTATGCATTTATACATTTATTTATTTCTGTATTTCAGTGTCCATATGTCAATGAAGTGAGCTGTCCTAACCTCTAGGGTTTTTGCAGTCCCACTACTGCTAGTGTGGATAATATTTGTCATGTTAAAGACTGAGGGTTTTTTACTTTCTGAGTTGTTAGTTTTGATTTCCATGACAGAAATGTCAGCGTAAGTTTTTATTGCACAAGATAGAAGCAGAATACAAAGTAGTGATGTTTATCGTATATAAACACCAGAATGTGTGTTAGAAACAAGTTGGGGTAGTGTCAGTAATTTGTGCTGAACAGATAGGTGGCAGTAAGGGCAATATTTAAGGAAAAAAAAATCAGTTTAATGAAAGAAAAAAGATGCTCTGTCACTGACACATCTAAGACATTTGGCAGGTTTTAGCAGGTCTCCCAGCCTGGTTTTAAGGAAGCTTGTTTTAGAGGTGTCTTGCATTGAGAAAGGTTTGGCCCACCCACCTTATTAACATACAGACACAGAAATAATAAATGTAGAAATGGTGGAAAACCTTAACTTCTTTTAGGTTTAGGTCTCCTTTGCTTTAAAAAGAGATGAGAGTCATATGCAGCGACATTATGCAGTACTATTTAAATCCTCTGAGATCAGAATTAGAGTGTTCAAGCCACACAGCGGGTTCCAGCAGGTGCAGGCTTATTAGATCTAATGACTGATTATTGGTCAATTGAAGGCGAGTCTAAACAGCCAATAGACTTAGATGCAACAATCAAATGACATTGTTCTTAGTACTCACTTGACTCAGTTGGGTATTGCCTAGTTTGCGCTCTAGACCACTGGACACAATTTTGTGTGTGTTGTAGAATGCAGTATGCAGTAGAATACCATTTATAACTTAGCAAGAGTAGTAATATTCCAGAAAAAAACACTGGAGTGAGGGGCATGCTTGCGTGCTTGGCTGTATGATCTGTTGTTGTCAAGCCAGTGTTTTTTAATATTATTTACTTGGATTGCTATTTCTAGCCTCTACGAAATTTCCAACTCTACCTTAAAAACATAACACATATATAAAATATATAATACATAAAATACATATATTGTCCACTATCTAGCCTCTGTAAACAAATGTGGAATTAGTATGTCTTAGACCTTATATATACAACTTTTTTGATAGCTAAATTACAATATATATTAGTTAATATTGGTGTTTATAACCGGTGGCCCCCATGCAATACCGTTGCAGTGTGTCCCACAGGTTGAAAACCACTGTGGTAGAGCATTGCGTTAGCAGTGCAAAGGTTGTAGGTTTGATTCCCAGGGAGCACATGTACTGATAAAAAAATGTATAACTTGAATGTACTGTAAGTCGCTTTGGATAAAAGCGTCTGCCAAATGCGTAAATGTAATGTAAATGTATAGCAAATATTGACCAGTTGACATTAATCAGCGTGTATTCATATATTTTATAGTTACATTGTGCTTACTATTAGATCTTGTTCTGTAATTACATGTAAATGTAGGCTAATTATTTAGTGTTAGGGGCTTAGTGTTGGAGCAAGTAAATAAGAAAAGAATGACATTTGTTGTATTTTTTTAAAGATTTTAAATTGTTTGTGTGCATATAATATCGTTTGTAAAATATAATGAAGTATATATAATATATCAAGAATATACCATTTAGCAGGTTTTGGTATTATGCTTGCAGTATTGTGTAATTATTTATAAACAACCTGAGCCATATAACCAGAATATTATTAAAATATGTAGAGGGTCATGTGACTTTGGTTGTAAAGCAACCATCCAGAAGAACTGCTTAGCATTGCTCCTGAAAGCCATTCAGAACACCTAAGCAGCTGCTTAGCAACACTCTGGTAACCACCAGGAAGGATTTGCATGGGAAAGCACTAGTGACATTTTCTTCAGGAAATGCAAAAAATCTGTTACTCTTACTGTGGTGTTTGCTGTAAGGATTAAGGAATCATCCCATTAATTTTATTGTTCATAGTATGTCAACATTTATTTGAACAATGAATGTCAAGTGACTGCTTTAGACAATGGAAAACTAATCCCTGCAAATAAATCAAGAATGTCCAAAGTTTTTAAATAGCAGAATTAGCTTTTAAGGATCATAATAGATTAACCACATGCTGGAATTATGTATTATATCCCTGTTACATTACTTCTGTCTGCCATATGAGAAAGCACCATTATTATTAATGCATTAAATCACGAGGAGTTCCAACTTAATGTTGGTGTGTTTTTACTATTGATACACAGAATAAAAATATGTCAGTTATTAATAGCCTTCTTTTTTCATATAACCTGTATGCATATATTCTTGTCATTTCAATTTCAGCATATTTAAATTTCACTGTAACTATGCAGGTTTTTAGTTATGAAAATACTTTGAGATTCTTCACGTAGATTTTGAATTCAAAGTGTTTAGTGTTAATGTAGGGTATGTTAATGTAATGCTATTTTTTATGTTATATTTTTTGCAATTAGCTTTTGGAGCAATGAAGCACACCATTTGCCAGTAATTGCTTTGTTCTTTCTCTCTTTCCTATTCCCATTTAGGTTAGTCCGAATGTGCCTGCCTTCTTGTCTTCAGTCCCCCCTTCAACCTATTTCTGATTGGTCCCCTCTAATACGGACAAAATGTGCAAGCAGTTTTTTGAACCTGAAAGGATAATTGAATTATTGGAACTAAATCCTGAATTGTAAATCATATACAAGGCCCTTACTTCAACATTTTATGGACACATTTCAAGGAGTCTGCCAGTGGCAAACTTTGAGGCATGGCAAGATGAATACCTGCATACGATGATGATGGCTAAAAAGCAAGAATCCCGTATACCTATCTACAACCTTGTTGTTGTTGGCCTGTCAGGTACTGAAAAGGAGAAAGGCCAATGTGGAGTTGGCAAATCCTGCCTGTGTAACCGTTTTGTCAGACCTAGTGCAGACGACTTTCATCTTGATCACACTTCTGTACTAAGTACTAGTGATTTTGGTGGGCGGGTTGTCAATAATGACCATTTCCTGTTCTGGGGAGAGGTGGGACGAGTTTTGGAAGATGGTGCAGAGAGCAGAATGCACATTGTTGAGCAGACAGAATTCATTGATGACCAGACATTCCAGCCCCATCGAAGCACAGCCTTGCAGCCCTACATTAAAAGAGCTGCCTCCACAAAACTGGCTTCTGCAGAAAAACTTATGTACTTCTGTACTGATCAGTTGGGGCTAGAGCAAGACTTTGAACAAAAGCAAATGCCTGAAGGCAAGTTGCAGGTGGATGGCTTTCTGCTTTGTGTTGATGTAAGCCGAGGTATGAACCGCAACTTTGATGACCAAATGAAATTTGTCACCAACTTGTACAATCACTTAAGCAAGACAAAAAAGCCTATTGTGCTGGTTCTCACCAAGTGTGATGAGGGTGTTGAGCGATACATCAAGGATTCTCATACCTTTGCCATTACGAAAAAGAATTTGCAGGTTGTCGAGACTTCTGCACGGTCCAATGTGAATGTTGACTTGGCTTTTCTTACCTTGATACAACTAATAGATAAGGGTAGAGGTAAGCTTAAGATCATACCTTACTTTGAGGCACTGAAACATCAGAGTCAACTCATTGCCTCCGCAAAAGACCGTTATGAATGGTTGGTAAACCACATAGTTAAGAATCACAATGAAACTTGGCCCAACGTCAGTCGACGAATGCAGTCTTCACCTGAATACAAAGAGTATGTATTCTTAGAAGGTTCAGGTAAAGCTAAGAAGCTTTTTCAACAACATATACACCGGCTGAAGCAAGAGCACATTGAGAGGCGTCGCAAAGCATACTTGAGCACTCTTCCTCTTGCCTTAAGTACCTTAGTGTCTGAGTTGGATGAAATTGAGCATTTAAGCTGGTCTGGGGTGCAAAAGGTCCTTGAATCTAAAAAAGACTTTGACCATTGGTTTGTGGTATTAGAAGATGCACCATGGGAAGACACACCACATCTTGACAACATGGAGGATGAGCGCATCCCCTTTGATGTTCTAGACACAACAGCTGCTGAAATAATCTTTGATGCTCACCTTGAACACCTGCGGAATGAATGCAAGCGGGCCCAGATGCGGCATGAGTTCAAAGCAAAATTGGCATCTTCACCTTTTGTCACCCCTGGCAAGCCCTGGGAAGAGGCCCGCAGCTTCATTATGAATGAAGACTTCTACCAGTGGCTTGACGAGCCAGAATATTTGGACATTTATAACCGGCACCAGAAAGCAATCACAGACAGGGCAAAAGAGGATTTTCAGGAGCTTTTACTTGAGTACTCTGAGCTTTTCTATGAACTTGAAGTGGATGCCAAACCTAGCAAAGAGAAGATGGGAGCAATTCAAGAAGCTTTAGGTGAAGAACAGCGCTTTAAGGCATTGCAGAAATTGCAAGCTGAAAGGGATGCTTTAGTGTTGAAACACATCCATTTTGTGTATCACCCTACTAAGGAAACATGCCCTAATTGCCCACACTGTGTTGACAACAAAATTGAGCAAATATTAGCATCCTGCTATCCTGCACAATATCCTTCCTTTGGAAAGTCCCATGTGACTGATGTAAAAATAGATAGGATTAATCTTGTTATACTGGGCAAAGATGGTCTAGCCAGAGAATTAGCCAATGAGATTCGGGCATTGTGTACCAATGATGATCATTATATGCTGGAAGGCAGAATGTATGAGCTTGTCCTTCGACCCATAGAGGGCAATGTTAGACTTCCTGTTAACTCATTTCATACAGCTACATTCATTCCCCATGGATGCCTGTGTTTGTACAATTCAAAAGAGTCC
Source organism: Ambastaia sidthimunki (assembly GCA_036877625.1). Lineage (NCBI taxonomy): Eukaryota > Metazoa > Chordata > Actinopteri > Cypriniformes > Botiidae > Ambastaia > Ambastaia sidthimunki. The sequence continues at coordinate 64,341 of JAZGTK010000097.1, read as the reverse complement.
TTGTCATATATTGTAGAAAGTATTGAGAAATTGCGAGAGTCTACGCTTGGAAGAAGGGATAACCATATGGCTCAACTTCCTCTGTCACTTTTGTTAATAACCAAAAGAGGTGTTGGAGGACTGGGTGACATTGGTGGGGAGACTGCCCAAGCGTTAATATCACAGGGTCAACAGGTATCCATAAAACTGCAATGTAACTACCTGGAACCTGTCTCCCCAGGCACAGCCTATGGTCGAAATGTGAATGAAAGACAGATCAACCAGGTCTTGAAAGGTCTACTTGATATGAGAAGGACGTCAACATTTCGTAGCTGTTCTCCACCTGCACCTCTGCTGCCTCCATGTATCAGAGACTTACAGCAAGACCAGAGCCCAGAGGCTGAATTGCGTATTGTCATGTGCCTAATGTGTGGAGACTCCTATGACATTGATCAACTTCTTGCACCATTTTTGCTCCCTCAGCATTGCAAGCCAACCTCTCCCCAGACAAGTGGCACTTCAGTGCTCTTAGAACTGACAATTGGTGGCCACAAACATACAGCTGAGCTATCACTACTGTCATACCATGCTGCTTTTGCCACACGCAAAAGTAGGCTGGTGCATGGTTACATTGCTGTGTACTCTGTGTGTCGCAAGGCTTCTTTTGAAACCCTGTGTGCCTTTTTGTGTGAGGTTCAGGACATTATACCAGTTCAGTTGCTTGCAGTGGGAGACATACAGACTGAGCTTCTAGACTCAGCTCATGAGTTTTTAGTCCAAGGCGAGGAACTAGCCCATGAAATTGAGGGAAGGTTTTGTAGTACTCTCTGTGGCTCTGGTGGAGTTGTTGGAGGACTACATAAAATAGACCTCTTGGAACAGTTTTTCACAGAAGTATTAGAAAAGAGAACCATTGTTGAAGCCAGTCATATGTATGAAAATGTTCCAGAAGCCTCTAGCACAAATGAGAATGTGTATTCGCCACACTGTGGCTCCCCAAGCCCGGTCACAATGCTGTTAGATTCTGAGGAAGACATGGAAGCTTCTCCGCCTTATCATGATGGCACACTCACCTCTCATGGTGGATTCAAACTGCCTGACCTTGACTCAGGTGACACATTCTCTGTGATTTCTGATCTTAGCACCTTTGAAAATAAGCTGAACAATAAAGTCCCTCCACGGGTAAGGGCCAAACCTAGTGTGACATTTGACCTCAGAAAACCAAATTTCAACCCCTATGTGGATTCAGTCAGCCATCGACGGTCACTTACATCAAATGTGACATGGCCTTTAGGAGTAGACTATGATCCTTCAGACTATGCTGAGCCAATGGATGCTGTCTCAAAGCCACGGCCCAACTATGAGGACAGCATATACTCTGTGCCACATGACAGCACACAGGGTAAAATTATTACCATCCGCAATTCCAACAGAATGCATTCTAATGGAGGAGGCAATGGTTCAGACAGTGAAGGGGATGGCAGCTCACTGGAGAGACGTCGCAAGTTTTCTTCAGCAAGGGTGAAACCGCGACTCTACCGTGATCGTTCTAAACGACTGGGGAAGTTCAGTAATTTCCGCACTAGTTTTTCCATTGGTAGCGATGATGAGATTGGCACACTTTCAAGGTCAAAAGATGACGATGTCTCAGTACTGAAGGGAGACATACTCAATGAGGAAGGAGAGGATCCCAAAAAGAGGAACATACTGAAAAGTCTTCGTCGACCAGGCAAAGTGAGTTTTTGTTTCTTTGACATGGCTATTTTAACACCATAATAATTTTGATAATTGTAATAATGTTTTGATAAATGAGAAAAGAGTTTTTTAAATCCCTTTTTTGCCTTTAAAGAAGAAAAAGTGAATTAAAAGCAGTGAAGTAATTGAAATTAAAGTAATTATTTTATTTTGTTATTTGGCAGAAATCAAGACCAAAGCCTCGTCATTCTATCACTAAGCCTTTGGAGAGTAACTACTTTGGGGTGCCTCTGGTGAATGTGGTTTCCCTTGAACGACCTATTCCACTTTTCATTGACAAGTGTATCCGTTATATTGAAGCCACAGGTACATTTGCTGCTGCTTTTACTTTGCCATCATACTCACCCCATCAGAAATGTGATTAGGACAGCATATAAGCTTATCCGTATCACAGTGTTCGGTTAAATTTAGATGCTTAATGGGCTGTAGCTGTCATAAATCACACGACAGCATTCTATTGAGCATGTTTCACTTGATCACTTTTACTATTTTTTTCTGACTGGGTGTCATGGTCTTGTACAACCATATTAATGTGACTCTAAAAACTGATTACATTTAGCATTTTTTACATACCTAAAGTTCAGCATTCAAGAGCAGTAAGTAATAATTGTTTGTAGCAAAAGCTGTAAACTTTGGCTGAAATTTTGGGAGTGATTAGTGCTTAATGTTTTAAAATGCTTAGTTGTCAAACAAGTCATGAAGATGGATCTTGAAATCTTTTTATTATTTGAACATTCCTCTCTCTCTCTCTCTCTCTCTCTCTCTCTCTCTCTCTCTATCTCAGGTTTGACCACAGAGGGTATCTACAGGGTAAGTGGAAATAAGGCGGAGATAGAGAGCGTGCAGAGACAGTTTGAGCAGGGTAAGTTCAGAAGGATTTCAGTATAAGTGTTAAGTGTCAGAATAAGTGTTAAATACACTCAAAATAAGTATTGATGAATTACTTCAATTCTGCCTTTCTCTTTATTAATACTTTCCACCCTCTCTACATCACTTCCACTCTATCCAATCATCTGTTTGGCTTAAATATTAGACCACAATCTAGACCTTGTGGAGAAAGACTTCACTGTGAACACAGTTGCCGGGGCATTGAAAAGTTTCTTCTCTGAGCTGCCTGAGCCTTTGGTTCCTTATAACGCACAGGTGGAACTGATAGAAGCTTTCAGTAAGATTGAATATATTTCTCTTAACATGCTCATGAAAAACGTATTAAACTTTCAATACACCCTTTTAAATGTCTCAATTTAACTAATGTGTTAACTAATATGCAGATAAAGTGAAATTGGGTGTTATTTACCATAGTGCTTAAACTCCTGAAACAATCAGGTTTTTAATATTTTGTTTACAGAAATTAATGACAGAGAACAGAGGCTGCACACGATGAAGGACGTGTTAAGACGATTTCCAAGGGAGAATTTTGATGTCTTCAAACATGTTATGAGCCATCTAAACAAGTAAGTGTTAAACCATCTGCATTTGCTAACTGTTGGAGATAAGTCACAGTGAAGCGACTTCAAACCAAATTTGTTTCTTTTAGGGTTAGTCAGTGGAACAGAGTTAACTTAATGACCAGTGAGAATCTCTCCATTTGTTTCTGGCCGACACTGATGCGGCCAGACTTCACCTCTATGGATGCCCTGACAGCTACACGCACCTACCAGACAATCATTGAGACATTTATCCATCAGTGTGCTTTCTTCTTTTACAACCAGCCTCCTGCTGAGTCACCCACTGGCCCCTTTGGACCTCCTGGACCACTGGTGCCCTCTGGATTGCCCCCATCCCCCCCAGCTGTTTCTTCTTATTGTCCTTCAACCCCACATTTTACCTCCCTTTTGCACTCGCCCCCACATTCTCCTCCTCAGAGCCCACACACAGCCCCTGCAGAACCACAAACACTGTAAGTCTAAGGGAAAAGTGACCTGTGGTTTAGTAAGCGGAAAACACATACACATTTCAGTGCATGCTTACACAGCTACATACACATACACAATGCCTTTAACAAACGTATGTGGGAAGAAAGTGTTCTGGGCTCAATTCTTCTGCTTGGGAAAGATTTAGTGATCATTTACAGTTAGTAACACGCATAAAACAATACAAACACACACCAGATGAATGTCTGTTGGCTTATGAACTGAACAATCTGTTACCAACAAGGGCGTCAGTTTGTTTGTGATCAACATCATGTCAACACTTCCCTCAAAGTAGTTTATTACAAAAGAGGGATGTCCTTAATTTTCAGAGCAAATATAGAAGCTCTAATCAGAAAGGATACAAACAGTTTTGAAGGACTTTTTTTCTTCTGCTTCTGTTTCTCAGTAGTGGTCAGTTACATTCAGTTTGGACAGTACTTGCTATGTTATTTTGTTTTTTGTGTCTGTCTGCACCCCTGGCCCTCCCTCACCCTCTTTACCTCTCTATATGAAACTGTGGTATAAGACTCTATAGTCATCAAGAAGCATTAAAAACAATGTTGTTGAATAATAGAATTAACTTAATTTTTCAAGAAGATGAAAGAAGACACTTAAGCTGCAACCATATTTACCACTTTGCTTGGCTTTTGTGTTTCACACCATCATTGTTTATTTAAATTCCATGCCACATTTAAGTTATAGGAATTTGATTATAGAAAACTTTTCTGAAAAGATAAATAGACCTTGGATTTCGGAGGATGTATTTTTTTCTTTTGCTTCCAAGACTTGAAGTTGTGACACCTGATGGTGATGCCATAAGGTGATGTTGATGGAGATTTGCTTTGCTGAGTGGCTCCTGTGGATTTTTGCTCATAAATTCAGCTAATGAAGATTACATGCCCTTTTCTTGAAGCTGAGATTCCAATGGCAGTGATATCACATGATGGCCATGAGATCACTGACAATACAGGTTTACTCAGACACTATAGCATATATGTAAGATATATTTGTAAGGCCTTAAAGGCTTTTTATTGATACCCAGTCTGACTGTTTTAGGAACTCCATTGTTTTTACTTATTAATCTAAAGCACTTTTTGTCTTTTTTTATATTGACCTGTATTGTGAACTGCGACACTGAATAACGACTGGTTTAAGCTGTTGCCACCGTGTTAGAAATATCATTGAACTTTATCAAGGTGAATGTGTATTGGTCAGACTCAGATAAAGTTTAGTCCTGGACTCAGCCCTTGGTGTTTTTTTCTTTTCTTTATTAGTATGTCTTTGTCTGCTATTAGTATGTTCCTGGACCTTTTGTACAGCCTGAAGTTTGGGCAACATAAACCTTGAAGTTATATCACATTTTTCATTGTCATCTCCATGTAACTGGATCAGAATGACAATTTTGCTTCTGCTTTTTTTCAGTCTCATGTTCTGTCTAAGCTCTTTCGGATAAATCCATGATGTATAAAGATACAGTGACTCATTGTGTGTAGATTGTATGTATATTATCTTTCTCTGTTGAACCATGAAGCTTCTAAAGTGAAAAAAAAATGCTTGAAATGCCACTTCTTATTTCTATCCAGCCAAGGTAGAAAAGCTGAAGTACCAAAGTAGTGCAATGTGGCTGATAAGGGATCAACACCAGTTGTAAATATTTAATGACTGAGTTGGGAATGAGCATGTTAACTCGGATACTTGACAACGCATATTGCGGTCAACCTATAATGGACGTTTTTTGTTTATCCTTTTCGTTCTGTTTAGCTGCTGCTGTTCTACCAAGTTGAACAAACATGAAGTCATCCCGGCTTTACTTGAAGTACACAATTTTTTTAAATGGTTTTGATTTCCAGCAAAGCAGCTTGAGAATTGTACAATTAATAACTGTACCAGCTGTTCATACAGCCATCTGTTTTTGACATAGTTAAATGCCAGTTCTTAAAGCTATCATGATTAGTCAAGAAAATGATGGGTAACTGTGATGGTTAACATAGTGGTTAAAGATTTGAGGCCATGAAATGTTTAAAGTGAAAAGTGTTTATGTAAATGTAGAGCTTCTTTGGGTTTTAGATGTGTATGTGTACCTACAAATCTGGAAATTAGAACTTGTTCATTTCCTGCGCTTTGTTGTTTTGTGTTAAAGCTAGAATATGGAATAATGGTAACAGCCCTATGAATTGTACTGCAGCGTTACAAGTCTTTTAAACAAGTGTTCCATGTTGCACCTTACAATACCTGACCTGCTGAGTTAACCTACTCAGGGTAAAATATTTACCCTCAAATCTTACTTACAAGAGCCTGATTTAAAATTTTGGGTTGTCACAGTTGTTGGAATTCTGGTCTGCCACTTTAACCTATAAATTGAATATTATCTATGTAAAGGCTTCGGAAACAATGTTTTAAACTTCTATAAAGTTGCCATTTAACACAGTTTGTGTTCATTATTTTGACACTTTTTGCTCCTTGTGATTGAATGTTTTGCAAGTTTGAGGCTGTGTAACAGAAAATGAAAAGTATCACCTACAAAATGAAATTTGTTTTATTTACTTATCCTCATGTTTTCCACAGATTCTGTGGAACACAAATGAGTGTTTATAACGGATAGTTTCAAACATCATTTACTCTTACTGTATAAAAGAAAATGTGACAGCATGCATAAAACATTCTCTTGTGTTCCATGGAGGAAAGTTCTGTTGGTACGACATGAGGGTGATTAAATGTATTTACATTTTTGAGCGAACTATCCTTTATAAATTGAACATATTTTCAGACTGTTTATTGGTTAGAAATGGGAGGGGGATTGAGACAGTACTTATGAAATGATTGAAATGAATATAAATTGTGTTCAGTGTGGGTATTGTTGTGGGAGAAGGGTCTGTATTACAGGCTCTACAGATGGTCCCATTTTTGATCATTTTCTCTTGTGATACACACCTGCCACCCTATCACACCCCCATTCCTGGTGCCTTTTATTTATTGTAGTAGAACAGCATTTTCTGCTGTGAACAGTTGCTTTATTTCCTTTAATGTTGGAAAGATACAAAACCTTAATGTTTCACTGAAAATTTCAATTGTTTAGGAATGTTGAGATGTTTAGTTGACAGGGTGGCAGTTACATGTGATTATGTTAACTGCTAAAATAAAATGAAGGACTACTGTATTAGTGGCCTGGTTGTGTGTTAGAAGTGCAAAACACACCAGTTGAATATGAGAAACTGTTTCTTTCATTATGAACAAATTATAAAAAAAGTCTTGGTGCTGTCTCTTGGTTCTTATTTAAATCTTTTTTATTATTATTAGTGTTATAAGCTAGTTTTAGTAGCATGCATGAATGAAGATCCATACGGGGAGACATTTTTGCTGGTTTCAATATTTCAGAATATGAGTCTGATTAAAAATATGTATCATGACGAATGATGAAAAACAGCAAAACATGATTCTGTGATGAAAGAGGGACAGGAGGGCTTAAAAACTGAACAATGAACAATAAATCAATTTTTGTTATATGAATAATGTTCTCATTTATTGTGTTTATATAGTTCTTAAAATGTTTCTGAGTGACATGCTTTTTTTGCAGCTGGAAAGCCCCTCTTAGCCCAAATGATATGCAGGAAATCAGACTCTACAATGTCCCCGCCCCCCCAACAAGAATTTGATTACAATGTAGGATATATCGTCAGGGGAACGAACAAAAAGCAACATAAAGAATAAACTGTTTGATTTCTTTGCAGTGACAGCACAGACAGGCCCAAGTGTATTTCAAAATCAAGCCACCACAATGTCCTTAACTCAGACTTTACCTTTCTGTTGTGCTTCCCCCAAAGAAGTATAAATCATATCAGTGAGCATAAATATATTGCCTATATTTCCTTTCTAAATTAAAAAGGATTTTGTTATACCGTCCACAAGTTGTACTAATTCTAAGTGTTTCTAAATGTTACAATTAGCCTACTGTGTTACTGTATGGTCTAGATATTTCCAAATGTTATTTGTTGTCTAATGACACTGAACACGATCGGTTTAAATGTTTTTATTTAAATTAAATTGATGCTGCACTGTCACACTAGCAAGTTCTGTACTTAAACAAGTCTCAGCTTTAAAGATGATTATGCCCCTTTGTCAGAAACCACTGTTTGTTACAATTTATTGCTTTGTTAATCTTGAATAACGTACTGCCTTTAACTGGATATAAAATAATGGTTAGATGCAGAGCATTTCTAGTTAGATGTTATCTGGAAAATTCCCAGGTCTAGTCAAAATCTATAGACACAAGTTAGTAGTTTCAACTATGGTGCAGATGGGCACCTGGTATCCCACCAGAATATTTTTTTGTAAAGAATGTAAAGACACCATTAGTCTATATCACAGGGGAATCTGGAGCTTAAATCATTTTTATATGGCAAAATATTTCTGCATTGTTTTCTTACATTATAAATAGCATTTCCTTTTTATAGGCAATTGCAATGACTGTTAAAAATACAAATATTGCACAAGAGAAACCAAAAAAACGCATCCTGTGTTTATCTGATAAAATTTAATTTTCCATGGAAAACACAACTAAAGATCATTAAGGCTGGTTGCAGTAATTCTCCAGTTCAAAGATGCTGCAGGGTTTGTGGCAACACTGCTCCACAATACCTCTCTTTCTTATCAGCTCTGCATGATCTTCAAATGCGAAGTCAGCCACCTCATTTTCCTGGCCAGATTTAGGAGGAAGGAACCCTGGAAAAGAACACAACAATAGGGAACATTGTTGTCAGTCTAGTAAAAAAAAAAAAAAAAAGTAATATTAAGCCAAATCTAATTGTGGCCCTTTGCGTTTTCCCATGTTTAGCTGGTTAATGTAAGTGCAGATGACCAGATCAGACTCTTCTTAATGCCAAAAGTCAGACTAAAACATATTTTAAAAATGATTAATTTTGATGATATCCTGTAAACCCCCAGTGTACACATTACATTTGTTAGAAGATTTTATTATTTGTTACGTTATATATTTGACAATTCATACACCAGTTCTTCGTTTTTACACCAGTATTAGTTTCTTTTGGTGCTTCAAACAACACAAAATAGTCAAAACGTTCCACAGTATTTACACTCTTCAGTGCAGGACCAAAATGTCTTTGAAATATCATCTGCTTTTCAAAGCTATTGTTCTTACCCATGACGGCGTCAACGTCTCTCTTGGGGTTGAAGAAGAAGCCTGCACGACCACAAACCAGGTAGAGGGCATCAACCAGATGAGATCCACACAGGTGCTGTGAGGGTCCTGGATTAGCGTTGACACCAGTGATAGCCAACAGGAACATCAGAGCACCAGCCTGGAGCCACATGGTTACACTGAAAAACAAAGCACAAATCCCATTTTGGTATATTAAAGTATGCTTGTTATTATTTTATTAATAAAAATGTATACATCCACATGTATAATGTCATCAACAGTCATAGATTCATATTGTTAATTATAAGAACCATTTACTGTTGATTTGCCATCCTGTCAACCTCTTACCTGAGCTTAAAGCAGAGGACCCTGAAACACAGAGGATGGGAGAGAAGATGAGAGGTGGGATGGTTCGGGACGATCAGCATTTTCTCTCCTTTATATCTACACAAGTTGTGTAGCCTTTGCCTGGATCAGCGGAAAATGAGTCTTGTGTGCACAAACACACTTTAACTCTTTTAAGTGACTGTCCAATCATACATGCCACATTAGCTGTGTTTACCCAGCCAATTCACTTTAATGCCCGAGCAGTATTACGTTCACACAAGGCAAACGCATTCTGGTGCTCATGCAGGTCCTGTACCCTATGTTGTCAATCTGAGGTCACCATTGGTTAATTGTTAATACTTGTTGAGAGACATTTAAACAAAGTGACCTGATGTTGGATCTGAATGAGGAATATTGGGTAATTAGAAAGGAGTGACAGTTGGTGCCTTTGTACACGTCAGCATAATGTCTTTGTGTGTCTTATTTTTAAGAAAATAGGATTAGATAAAAACTCGGTAATTTGTAATATTTGTGATGTGTGCGGTTTTCAAACATAACTTGTCATGCTTCATGTTTTACATTTAATATCAAACTGCAACATGTTAACATTGTACAGAGTACGATATTGAATAAGATACTGAACAGAACACTGTATGTTTCTGTAATATCTTTGTTAATATTGTGTTCTGTATATTACTACTGTTTTGTCTTACTATTACTGCACCCTTTAAAAAATGCAGGAAAGGGAAAAAACGGTTATAGCCATAAACAAACACCACAGTGTTCACTTAGAGAAATGTATTTATTTGCTTATCTGACAATTCTTGAAGTGTTCATCTCTTTAAGACATGCAGTTAATTTAAATATCACAGATGGAATCATGGTACAATAAGGAGGTTTGAAATTATACAAATACAATACTAGCAAATAATGTGTTTCTTACATAAAACAATTGATCTATATTAAATAAATCTCAATTTTACTACAAAAAAACAGCTCCCTAATATACAAAAGTGAAACATAATTTAAAATATAATTTTAATATACATTATAACTTGTATATTTGATTATTGTGTTTAGGCAGTGCATTAAGCATTATTTTTTTCTGTTTTAACCCTCTATTGCACAACATTGTTTTCTGCGTAATAAACCCATTTTCGTTACTTTGAAAACAGACAGTCCATGTAACAATGCAAGAAAATAGTTAATAAATAGATGACCTTGATCAAAACAATAAAGAAAACTTTGTCTAGGTCACATTACATTCTGGTGGTCATTATAAAATCAATTTCTGGTATGGTGCACAGCATAAACGATGCACATATTTGATCTAGAAAACAGCCCTAAAAACAGTTTTGTATTTTTTATCTATGCAAAATATATTTGCCATTTGTTCTTCATTAAACATTATTTTGAAAACATTAAGAGGCACATACACAATATTCAAATAAAGAATGGAATAAACCTGTTTGTTGCCTAGAAGCAACATTGTGTTACAGTGTAATGGTTATAGATACAGTGTGGATGCTGATGTAGTAATTTCATTTACAGAATATTGCAGTTACAAATATTCTTTATTTTCTCAGTATGTTTTTTCAGTATGTAATTCAATGTTATTAAAAACCTATTTGAGACTGTTCCACTAGATTCTAGCAGTATTCTGAGATCTTTTTAATTCCTTTCTGCTGTTGCACAGTGCTATTTTCAGCCAACATACCTAGACATGATTCAAAACTAATTCAAAACTAGTTTTGATTATTCATGAGGTCTACTTTATGAAGAAAACCGAATCAAACTTTTCCAATAATCATGCATTTTCATAATGTGTGCAACAGAGGGTTAACATTTAAAGGGAACCTTTGCACCCTATATACCTTATTCTATTCCAGCTGATACAAGGCATTCTCAAACATGCAGGTCAGTTCTGCCACCATTTAACTTCACATTGTTTAGTAAATGTAAACATTTAAATAGCTTGCTGTTAGTGTCAAGCATTGCATAATCTTGCATGTTATCTATATTTACATCAGTGTTAGAGACAATCTATACAATATTAATCAACAGTCACAGTTTTGGAAATTAGTGCAGGTGTATTCTATTCCAACATCACATTTTGTGATTTCACTGACTAGCTGTCAAAGATTGTGTAAACAGAATAGCTTTAAAACCAGATATCCTTCTTAAAAAAGGAAAACTGAGTAATAGATACAAATAATACTTCAGAGCACCCTGTGTCTCACATCTTTCACACAACTGCAGTTTTTCTCAGCCTGTGCTCCATCATCCAGCAGAACAGAAGAAACATCTGAAGATCAAACACATTCATATGAGCTGCTATAAAAACAGGTAATGCCACAACACTTAGATGTTGTACTATTATGTTTGTTATGTTATGTTTGTTGTTTGTATTTGTGTTCATTCTGACATAAAACATAACATAACTTCTGTGTCATTATTACAGTTCACAGTCAAAACATAAAAAATAGTTTATTATTATGCTTATGTTTTTGTGTTATACTAAATTTGTTGTCTAATATATTAACAATATCTGTCATAGGAATTTCCCTATAATACTAATTTAATTAATAATGTTTCACCGATGTCACACTTACCCTTTTGTTCAGAAGAGGTTTCTGTCTTAGTTAACTGAGTTTTTCCTTCGGCGTTCTGGGATTGTTTCCTGTCCACCATGTCAGTTCTCACTTGTCCCAAAGTCCTGAGGAGGCACATGGTGTCAAACGCTGCATCGCCTTCCTCTGACAGCAGCTCTAATACCTGCACACACACACACACACACACACACACACACACACACACACACACACACACACACACACACACACACACACACACACACACACACACACACACACAC
>JAZGTK010000097.1:0-52287 GCA_036877625.1 Ambastaia sidthimunki | reverse complement strand
ACACACACACACACACACACACACACACACACACACACACACACACACACACACACACACACACACACACACACACACACACACACACACACACACACCGAAAAAAACACACAGGTGTTAGTTCTCCAGACATAATGCTGCGTAACTCTGAATCTGAAAATTGTCCTGACAAAGAGCTAAAACAGGTGCACTGAAATGACACACACACACATGCTCTGACCTGCAAACATTTGTAGCTCTTAAGTTCACTCAAGTTCTCCTCCAGGAACAGCAGATAGATGCTGAGGTCATCATAGCGTCGGGCAGTTGGCTGCAAATCGAGGGCATGGCCGAAAGCAGGCAGTAGGCGGTACGGATGGAGAAATCGAGCCCGCTGGTGTTCAAAAAAAGGTTGGACGGCAGAATAAATCACAGCGGGTACCAGCACTACATACATCACCAGATTAATGCAGCTTAGAAGGCGGAAAACACCCACTGCCACAAGTTTACACTGCACTGCATCTGGTACCTCGCTCTCATTTAATAATATACCTGAAGAAAATAAACACACAATTCAGTACATACACAATCTCATGTATTAATAGTGCAACTTTATTGCATGCATGCTAAAACACACACCTGTGCGCAGGTTACAGGAGAACTGGTCAGTGGGTGACACCCAAAAGATGTAGTAGGTCAGATAAAAGCAGGCCAGCAGTAAAGTGAGGAGCGTTAAAACCCGACAAAGAAGATATTTCGCAGCCAAAGCCCACGATGAACGCTTTGTCTTTAGGTACTGCTCTACCAGAGGGTACTTTAAGCAACCTTCAGTCAATTCAAGACCACTGAGAGGAAGCGAGAGCATTAGAAAGAGAGAGAGAGAGATTAAATTAATGATAAGAATTAGGATATTAAAGTTTTGAGTTAGGGCTGAGCTTCAATGTATTAAGGAAATATAAAGGTAGTTTAGAATAGCAAAGCAGCCAAATGATCCTGAGCATTTAAGCAAGAAAAGGAACATTTTCTCTTTCCACTTCACAATTTTAGGTGGGAAGATTTGTGAATTAAATTAATGCATTATGCATCTCAACAAAAGACTCGCTCTTATTTCTTATTGGTTGCATGTCATATCATTATGTAAGTAATTTAATGTTGAGCAGATTTTTACCCTCAAAGCTATGAATAATGTTCTCTATAAGAGATACCCAACCTTTGAACAAGTAGAATGCAGAATACCAACATAACCTTTCTGACGGGTGTGAAGATAATATTATAATCTCTGTTCAGAACAGGATTAGCCTAGAACGTCATTGTTTTTTAAATAAACACAAGCTTTTTGGATAAATCGTTCTAAATACGGCTTAAGCCTTTGGGTTGAATGTGTGGTGCACACTTTAAATTCGCAGTTTTAAAGGAGGCTGTTCCTCCCTGTTCCTCTTCTCAGACCGGGGACGATTTTTAAATGGTATTAATTTCATACAATTAAAAATATAGAGTTTTGGTTCTCATTATAGCTGGATATTGCTGAGTTTAACATTTTTGTCACCATATACCTGTGTGGATCTTCTGCAATGTCTTTGCCATTGACGTTGGATGTGAGGCTCTTGGCCAGGCGGATGGCACGGTTGTAACAACGATCAAGTTCCTCCATTATAAAACTGAGGTCAGAGGAAAGGGACGGGGCAGCGGTGAAACGCCAGAAAAGAGCAGGAATGTACATGATGATGGCAACCAGCAGTAGGATATAAGGAAAGAACTGCAGATATAAAGAGAAACATGAGAAACAATGAGGCAATTCCACAATGTCATTGTGGCTTATAACTACTTTGCTAATCACTAATGTGACCGACGCACATTTTCATTCTTATAATGAATGATGCAGTAAAACATAGGCCGTATTACTTTGTGTAGTCGAAGGGGGGCGCCACCAACACCATCTTCTGTGGAGCGACCCTCTACTGCAGCCCAGCAGAAGGAGTCTATATATGCAGCCTGTCGCAATGAGAAGTTGGTGGGTGGGAAACAGGTGATCTGGGTACCTAAAGGCGAGAAAATCACACAGTATGCGAAGCTGTCATCGTTTCAGTTAAAGAAACCTAAAGAACTATGTGATGGCTCTACGATGAAGAGCGTAAACCAGCGTTTCATGGATTTAGACAATAATCGCGTCTATTTCTAAAACTGTTTAAAGACGAGCGATTTTAATTTATCGCCATATTACGGAAAGTACTGACGGAAAACACCCACTTAACTGATGGAGGAAGTTAAAAACAGTAATCGCGCATAACAATGTTTAGGGCATTGGGCAAATGTTTCGTTCTTTGTAACAGTCAAATCTTGACCGCAATAAATCTTACTCTTCCGATAAAATATATTAATTATTGCATTAGTCATATGGTTATTGCATTATGTTGTGTCAAACTGGCATTGCATCACTAATATGGTGACTCGCCCATTCTGGATTTACACACATATGGTCGCCTTAGTCTTTGTTCCAGTAATCAGCAGAAAACTGCGCCAGTCACGTAGTTAGGAAACATTATCTATCCTAACGAAAACACGTGTTTATCGTTTTATAGTTAAATTTATCGTTTTTCTTTTAAAAGGATACGCCAGTTCCTGTTTGAACCTTTACAACTACTTTTTGCTTAATGAATTTTACGCTGCAAAACAGGTTTAGAAATTTAATGGAACGAAAAACAATATTATAAGATAGTCGTAACTGATTAAATTCTAAGTTCATTATATTGACTGTATATTATATTTTACTGAAATTAAGGTAGAAGTAAATGTTGTTACTGACCCACAGACACTTCTTGTGCAAAGGCGAGTGAAATGAGTAACAAAGGAAGTCCGACCGCGATAAAACTGACCAGTTTGTCTAGAGCCAATTCCAGCCGCACACCTTTATATTTCGATTCGCTCGGTTCTTTCAATAAAAAATCAGAAAATACATATTCAGTCGCAACGTGCGCTATAGCCATTGTTAAAAATGTATGTGACAGTGCACCTCTAGTTCCGGTGGGCGGGGTTTTCGTGGACCGTTATCCAATCAATAATAAGACCAGCCTCAGAGAGTCAGAAATCATAATAGTCCACTACTAAATTGTCCACATTTGTGACATATATAAGCTATTGATAAACTGCGATTTGTATGAGGCAAAGATCACACCTCACACTAATAAAGAAACTGTTGTCAAATAAATACATAACGATAATAGGGGATAATCATAAGTTATAGGTAATGAAAGATCATTTATTTAAAATTAAATGGAGTAAAGATATTTTAGAAATTAGTAGTTAATGTATATTGGTACCTTTTAAAAATGTATTTTACTTAATTGTCTTGGCCACCCAAAACAATTTCCATGTAAATGGTCAACTTGACAAAGACAATGATGTACAGTAACATGTAGCAAAATACAAAAATACTTTGTTTAGTTAGCAAATTCTCAGAAAGAGGAAGTTAATGTACACAAACATAAAATAAGAAGTGAAAAAATGAATGAAATGAATAGGCTCTAACCACTGAAACTGGGAATTTTTCTCTAATTTTTCTGGTTATGTAAACCTCATACAGTAAAAGATGTCAGATGGGGGCTCTGTGCAGTTTTTACTGTACCGGGTATGTGCTGCCCACTAACACTGTTACTGTGAGCTATTCAGATACACCAGTAACATTTCTTTGGACTATTAAATATATATATATATTTGCTGTTAAATATTTCTTATTAGAACAATCAAACACACAAAACCCTGTGTAGCACTACAGCATAAAAAACAACTAAATACAGTTAATCTGCTGTTAATTTGTCTATTTATCTAAAACATCCATGTCAGGACAACTGAATGCAACATTTTTTTATTTAGACCCCGGCCATTTCTTTATTTAGAGCATGTTTTACAATTCTATCAATTAATACTAGCAACTAAAACTTGTATATATAATGTACTTGTATGTGTATATGTATTAGTTTTTACCTACTATAACATTATCTGACTAATTAAAGGCTTTTTTCACAGTAAGTACTAATATTGCACTTTTTTGCTTTTCTGCTTTTCTTAGTACCTCTGTAATCATTTTTGTAATATATTTCCCCATCCCGTAATTGTTTTTTTTCAAACAGACATCAAAATGATTTTCAGTGAAAGCTTAGCTTTATTAAATTCATCAAAGTGAAGAAACAGAATTGCAAAAGACAAAAAATTATTTAGAAAAGATAGTGATAATGTCATAGAAACTGCAGACATTCTGAAGAAAGAGAAATGAATACAGGAAATGTTTTTTATTAAATGCTCATTTTATTATTGTGTGTAGCCATCTTTGGTAGTTTGTGTTTCTTCTCATGGTTTTCAGTCGTGGAACAGATCGAAGAAGCTGTGATCATCTGGTACCACCTCAAATTGCACACCTTCACAGTAGGTCGGGGGTACAAGGAGTTGTGGGTCATCAACCTCTGTCTCAACACCATAGAAACTGAAGCAAAAATTTGCTCAGGTAAATAACTGGTATGAACTGCACGATCCAGCAAAATGTAAATATTTTAGGAGAAAATGTTGAGGCAACACTTTTGTTCTTTGGCTATAGACTTTTGTTCTTTGTTTACCTGAAGATAAGGTCCTTCTTATCACCATGGTAGGCTCCAGAAACCGGCAAACAGCCACAAGAAGTGGTTGAGAGGGAGTAGTGAGCTGCAAAAAAATATAGACAAATTTTTTTATTAAGTATTTCAATGCTAATATGCTTAATATACAATGACTATAATAGAATTTTTTTTAAAAAATAAATTATGACCATGAAGTTCAGGCAATTTTCCGGTCCACACCCGGACTCTAAGTCCCTGTTCTGTGATGGAGGGGCTGCCCATGTAAATCTCTGATTCATGAGCGGCGTCGGGAGGAATCTCCATTAGGTGCTTACGGAACTGTAAAGTCTCTTTCTTGCAACTCTCATTTTTGCTGTTTATCTCATAAAGCACACCCTGTGAGAAAGAAAGTGCTTTGTTATGTTATATTGATTATATATGTTACATAACAAAGATATTCTTTTATTACTGGAATATATATTGTATAGCAAAAGATTAAATTAAGCAAAACAAGAATTGTGAACGTAAGCACAAACTGAAAGAGGTCACGGAATAGAGAGAGAACTGAAGATTAAGCTTACCTCATCAAAATGTACGAGCACATCCATATAAGAAGTTTTGTTTGCGTGATGAGTGTCCTCCACAAAACGAAATTTATTCGCTTTAGAATCATAATTGAACTCTCCAGATGCGATATCATGGCCCCCTGTGGAAACCTGAATGTATGTTTTGTGTGTGAGACAAGAATAATATATGAAGTTATTTAGCAAATATAACATATCTAGCTTTCAATTGTTAAGCAGTTTACAGTACATCTGAGGTTTTGTCTGAAAAAGGGAATCAGGCTGTAGGAGCTAATGAAATAGTCAAATCCTTTTGCTGACCCCAGTATTTAGCAGTTCAGAGTACATCTACCTATGTTAAGCACTTTTCAGAAAAAGTTTCAGAGCAAACCGGTTAATTTTTCAAGCCAACAGTTTATCTTAAATTAAATAACTTTAATTGATTAGCTTGTACCAACCACTCAATTAGATGTTTTCATAAGTGCAACATTTCTTACATCTGAATGAAACATTTTTGTTTAATGCCTCTAGAGACTCTGTGACTGTACTATTTAGCACTAACTGTCTCCTGCAAACATTCCTGTACAAGTTACATTGATCAAAACATTTGTCAGCTCACCACTTTCATTGTTCCACTGGTCAGTGGTGGTGTATCTGTGAGAGAAATAAAAAAATAACATTTTACACCCTACATCACCTGCAGCTTGGTGGAAGATTCTTAAAATTAAACAACTTTTGTTAACGGCTTACAATTCAACCAAAGTGTTCTCATTCTATTTTGAACTACTTGTAAAATATTACATAATATTACAAATATAATAATGTAATAATATTACAGAAACTCATATAAAGTATAAATCTCTTACGGCATGGCTGGCGATTGGACGATGCCCAGGCGATAGCGCAGAGGCATGAAAACACCACACAGAGCAGCTTGACTGTACGCATCATTGCTCCTCAGTGTTCTTCAGATCCAGACACATCCACCCTCAATCAGACGATGCTACTTATATATAATCCTGCACCCCAAATAAACCCCCCCCTTCTTCCTCAGAACCTCCAGCAGTGAAATAAACAAAAGATGTTTCGAAATCAGTCACCTCGTCTGTTGTACAGGCAAACGAGGAGGCTGAACATTAGAACCTCAAAATTGGCACCAGTGACTGTTTGTGAGACAACAAATATGGTCAAAATTTTTTATTTAAACAAATAATCCCCTGTCTGGCCTCTTATCAGCGCTCAGGGGTGCTGGCTTCATTCTGGTGGACCACAAGTCCCGAGACAGTTGGTGTTGTATCACATGAGGATTTGAGTTCATGTGAGGTGATCATTGCACTCCAAAAGCACTGGTTTCAGTCTCAATTTAAGATTCTGAGAAAAAACAAAAACAATTCAATTACGCAGGTGTGAAAACAAAAGCCCATCTGGTACTTTCCCTGTTTCCCAGTTAGTCTTGGAAAAATACTCTTAGGTGCTTAAACTTACAAATGTTAGATTAATCTGCTTATAATGCAATGATTATTATTGTATGGGTGTCATTTATATACAATTACAATTCAGTACAATGGGTAAGAGTTGATGTTATTTACTGTCTTTGTTAATGTGTTGATGTGTGAGTGTTTGTAGGTTCTGTGGGTTTGGGGAAAGTATTATATGAATAAATTTCAATTCAAATTAAATCTAATTTAATAAAAATTAAATTGATCAGCAAATGCATAGCAATGTCTAGGCATCCAACAAGAACATAAAATATCATTGAGATTAGTTTTGCAGGGTTAATGTTATGAAATAGGCATTAAAGTCAGGTGCCTAGAATGTTAAGGGTACAGCAGATGGGCCCTTTGATGGTAACAAACTAAAGAAGCACATTTTTTCTGACAGTATCACCCAGGAGGTGATCAGATGTGGACTAACTCCTTATTCTAAACTTTTCTAAATTCTAATTTTGTGTATCTGGTGTATGATGTGTCTTCATAACTGTTTTTATTCTGTGAGATGTTTGCAAATTAGGATAAACAGGATAGCAAAAAATGTGTTTTGAACAAGTTGTTTCGAGTGTTTTGAAGGCAGTGATTCTGTTTTCTCAGAAAGAGGACACCAGAAACCCCCTTAATGTTTGTCAGCCACTTTCATAATTGCTGTTTTATTCTCATTAGTGGATTTTTTTCTAAAGTTTGCATTTGAAAGTTCAGGTAAGGATCTGCATGTGGTTAGTTGTTTTTATACCAATTTAAAAGAAATCTAGTATCTATCTGATGCACATCAGGAAACTTGAATCTTTCACGGATCTTTTACAGTACAGCCCATTTACTTTCTCATTTAGATGCTGTTACAGTCAGACTAGAAAACATGGTTCTCCCCATTCTTTTGCAGTAATAAAGTTTGATTTGGCCAGATTGCTTGGAAGAGCTGTAGTTGATAGTAAAAAAGGTCTTACATTATGTCTGTACTTAGGAAACCTGTACAGGTTTCCTAAGTACAGTAGGTCATGTAGGTTAAAATGCTCATGTAGGTTAAAGTATTGGGGGAACAATATATGCGCAAGCCATCCTTGTGTTGATGCAGGTTGATGTAGGGCCCAGATGGTGAACTAGAGTCACCTTTAGGGGTTCTGTTGGAGTCTGTCAATGCGGGATGCTTGTGACTGGTGAAATTTTGTTTATTTGCTTTCTCTGCTTGATGTCAGTGTTGTTTTCTAGGCAAAAGGGAACATTAAACCAGAAGGAAAACATGTAAGGCAAATCTAAATGACTGGATAAGGTAGAAACAGAATCCATATGAGCCTGATATCAACAGATTGAACACTATATTGTGTCATAATCTTTAAGCATAGCGTGAAAAAACATCAATTTTAATTTACTATTTCTCATCATTTTATTAAATATATATTTTTTAGATTTAAATTTGCATACATTTTTTATTCTATGATTAAATTTTTTTTACTTCTCAAGTACGACTCACATGACTTCAACAGAGAATTTGTGCTTCTGAGTGTTTTCAATGTTAAATGTGACTCAGAAATAATTATTACAGAGTAACAATAAGCTATTTTATTGTACTCTTCAAACCATTGCTTATCTTAAGTTTGCTGCTCTATTTGTATATATACAAATATGTATATATACTCTATTTGTGTATTTGGTTGTTATAAACTGAATTAATTTTTGAGTATGCTTGATACTGCTAATCCATGCAGACTCAGTTCAAAAGCACGTTAATAGCCACTGATGCGTCAATATGCGTCTGAAAATTACAGCTCTGGTTTATTATTGCCATCTTGTGGATAATCCAAAAGCTACAGCCTCTAAAAGTCATCTATGTGTAAACGCAACTTTACAGAGCCCTACTTTACTAATTAATGCACTGATTAGCATGTGCAAGTTGATGATTTGAGGTTAAAGATATAGTGTCTCAATAGCCTATCAGACACTAAGTAGGGCACCATACTCCAGTGGGTTTAAAGTTGCTTAGCAACATCCCATTAGTTAAGACACTGTTTCTTTTGTTCCTTAAACCGTTCTGAACAGTTTAATGAGTTTAGTTTGTTGTGTGATCTCCTTTAGCAATCTAATTTTAGATCAGCGATCACCCAGAATCAATCTGTGATCTGCTTTAGCCCCATTTTTCTGTTGTTCATTGCAGCTGTTGCTATGCTGTTGTTATTTCTAAATAGCATTTTATGTACTTTTTTAAATGAATGTTTTTGGTAACATATTTTAATAGTTTTTTATTCCATAGTATCATCTCTTTTTTTAAAATATTCTGTATATTGTGTCGTTTAATACTGTCCCGCATGTGAACAAATTTTTTTTAATAGCAAATGTACAAATATTTGTCATGCCATAAAAGCACATTGAACAAAAACTAAAACAATAAGCATGGAGAAATTTAGCAAAACTGATGCGTCACAAAAAATGATGTACAGTATAGGATGAATCAGAACAGAGACTTGCTGCAATACAGAAAGAGATATAGCTGGAAAAATAAGAAGAGGGAGGAATACTGGAACTATATTAAAAGGGAAGTCAACTGCAAGTGTGCATGTATGTACATGTATAAATATACAAATATGTACATTTAAATATTATGATTGTTTTAACATTATAATATTTAAACATACATGAATGTAACATAAAGACAACCACATAGATATGAAAGATAATGCGAATTTTGTATGTCTGTCATTCAAATGAGTGCATCTATCCTTACGTGCAAATCTACCACATTTGACTCACATGCAAATAAAGTCCCCCCAAATAACATGACCCTTACTAAGATAAAAGTGGGTGTCTTTTTACTGAGTATATTCCCACCCACGGGTCACCACTATCCAACAAGAAATGACAAAATTTCCACCACTTGTGTCCACCCCCAATCTTGTGGTTTACTTCCAACTTCTCTGTTCTTTGCCCCTCACTCCAGCAATTACCAGCAAGAATAATGATTTCCTAGATTTCCCTAATTGAAAGTATATGTCAAAACTATGAAAAGTACCCAGTATTATACAAACACTCCCAGTGACAAGTTTTAAGATTGAATTACTTACAAATTTGTTAATTATTTGTATAAATGTGTTAAATGCATACCTACAGTAATTTTATTATTATAATAATTTCAAATCGTCATGATTTTAAACTAAAGAAAAAAATAAAGAGTGGGGTCTAAACAAACAGATATGCTTTAGATTCTGGGCTGCTGTAGGTCATTTCTGGTCACTAATAAAATAATTCAATTCACGACATTTACCATGTTAACTATGTACAAAAGGTCAAATTTCTTTTCTTCAATTGAAACACAAAGGTTGTTCTTTGAAACATACTCAAATCTTGCTGGAAAAACATGAATCATTAGATTTTGCACAAGCTTGTGAAATCAATGTCAGACCGAGAGCATGATGTCATTACTACAAAAGAGGGACTCAGCAAAGTACTAAGAAATAATTGTTTTTTAATTTAACCTTTTATTCAAATTATGATATTATATGAATAATTGTTAATTGAATTAATATGTATTTTGCTAAATAAAGCAGTTTGTTTCACCTTAGCCAATAAATACATGTAAGACAGAGAGAGAGAGAGAGAGAGAGAGGGAAAGAGAAAGCGAAAAAGAATGAGCGAGAAAGAGAGACAGAGAGAGACAGAGAGAGAGAGAGAGAGAGAGAGAGAAAGAGAAAAAGAGTGAGCAATAAAGAGAGAGAGAAGGAGGGTGGAAGGAAAAAAGTGGAAGGAAGTTGTTGCTCAAATCCTCAACACTACTGGGGAGAAAAACATGAAGTGAGATGCTCATGTGGTATAAACATGGTTTTACATCATCAAACATACCTCAGCATTTCTATTCGCAAACTAGTTATCCAACCTGCACATGTTTCCACACACAGCAGATGTGGTATAGATGTGTAGGTTGTTTTGTTAAATGATGGTCATATGAATGACTTCAAACTGCATGGCCTCATGATGCATAGCCATATTGACCTTTTTACAGCGAATGAAATTGTGTGGCGTTAGAATGGATATTCCCCAAAACAGGAGAGAAAGAAAATGTTTTGTAGTAGTTGGATATCCCAGTTTAGGCAGACTGAAAGAGAATGAACCTCAGTAATGTAGTCGACATTGGGAATGTACAAGAATAATACAGAGGGTTTTTGTTTAATTTGCAACTTTTTTGATGTTGAGGCACAAAACAACATTTCAGGTCACTTTATAAACATGTGATTGCACTTAATGTCTCAACTTGCTGTTTGTAAACATTTACATTTATCCAAAGTGACTTACATGCTTTTATCCAAAGTGACTTACAGTGAATTCAAGGTATACATTTTTATCAGTACTTGTGTTCCCTGGGATCAAACCCACAACCTTTGCGCTGCTAACACAATGCTCTACCAGTTGAGCTACAGGAATACTCCTGTAGCTACAGGTAAACTGCATTCAGCACAAATTCAGCAGACCACAATTTCTTGAAAATAATATGTATTGCATTATTAAGCATTAACAGCATTCTTGATGTTAACTTCCAATCAACGGCAGCTTATTTACACACTTACATGCACATAAAACATGCACGCTGAGTGTGTCACAGGCTTAAATAACCAATAAACAGACATCTAAAAATAAACGTGAACAACATTTTGATAATGCACATTTAATTACAATCAGTTACAAAATGCTACATTTTATATTTCAGTTAAGGAAATAAGTTAAAGGGGGAGGGGACATGATACGCCACAATTACATAAAGAAAAAGGACATAGCAAATCCTTCTCTGTGCAACTGCAATGCAAAAAGTCTGAAATGCATTGAAAGTCTATAGGGCCAGTGAAACTAGAAAACAGCAGTTAAGTAAGAACGTCAGCTAGAGACAGAGACTAGAGCACATGAGAGGTTGGGAAGTGTGGAAGGGTCTTCCCCAAATAGCCTATCATATGAATTTCCTCCATGTAATGGTCCTCTTAGGGAGAGTTAGGACAAGGATGACTCTATATCTACAATTAGGATTACAAAGCCCCTCAAGTATCAAATGAATTCATGCTAAACTTATCTTTATAAAGATATTGATTTTAATGCCTCAGTGTACTACATGCTATATCTGTTTTTTGTTATTGTTCTTTCTCTTTTGTGTTCTCTCAGCTGTTATCAAATAATACGTGATTTTAGAGAGCTCTAAGCCACACTATGAGACATGCATGTTATTTGTGCAAGTAATAAATACATATAGAATATGTATATACATATAGTAATTTGCATAAAAAAAGAGTCATTATTTCTTGCTATTAGAATGTATTTAGTAATGTATCTTCTATTAATTGCATCTATAGATTTAAATTAGATTTTCCTTATTTCCTACCAGTTCAGTATATAACATGCATTTTCATCAGTCAATGTATTGATCTTTTTTAAATGTCATTTTTATTTACATACTTCGTAAATGACATAACTGTATACATGTTTACACGTCATAATCACATTTTGTTATATATCATATTTTTGTAGCCATTTAAAAATTAATTTGTCTGTTATAATGTTAGCTACATGAAAATACAGTAGGCTACCCCGTAGCAAGACTGGAACTCCTTGAGTAGCAATATTCATCATACGCGGTGAAACAGAAAAAGCAGAACCAAAAATATTGGTATTCCCACGAAGAGCGAAACAGAAACAACATGTCAGCGCAATTATAAAAGATGTGTCATACATCAGCTTATATCACTAGTAAACGACTGAACGATCAAGATCTGCTATTCAAACAAGGTGAGCCAATATCTTATCTTTCATATAACAGAAACCTACAGGAGTTCAATGTAATGTTAAAAGTTAAAATTTGGTAGGCAACAACTGATAAACTTTATCAGTACAGGATGAGACAGCATCAGTAAGTTAAAAATTGTCAATCGACTATTTTTGGGTCAAAATGTCTAATAGATATAAAATTAAAAGTTTTAATAAGTTAAATGTAAGCTTCCAGTTATCATATGTGGGCATTATTACCTATTCTATTTTTTATTAATTTTATTAATTCCATGAATCCACATTTTATTAATATTTAAATATTTCATAATTTTAAGGTTTGCTGTTAAGTCAAGATACCAACCAAAAGGTGCCTTGACTGTGATATGCATAACCAGTTGTCACGTTAGTTATGACAATATTATATTCAAAACATCTGACGATGTCATTGGCAGCTGTGCTTTTGTTTGGTCGTGTTTGGTGCTTTGATATCAGATTAGTATTTACATTTCGACCTTTAGCAGACATTTTTATAGGCATTTTTATCCAAAGCGACTTACAAGGTGAGGAAAACAAGCGATAAATCATAAGGAGGCAATAACGTCAGCCGTACAGTTACAATTTGACCAAGAGTACAACATTTAAATTTGTATAGTATTAAACATATCACTACATTAAATGAACAGAAAATTAATACCTAAATTTCTCTCAGATGTTTCGGCGGTGTCTACCTGTTCTGTGCATCCTCTTGATGTGTCTGGTGTTTGACAGCTGCTCTTTCCCTCTTGGTCAAAGAGGGACACTGGCCTTCTCTAACTCACTGCGTCTCACACGCACTATTCGTGCCCGTGTCCAGCAATTGATGTCGAGATATGTAAGAAGAATTTGCAACTTCAATTTATTTGTATTATTACATTACACTGTTTATACGTTTTTTTAATTTACATTTGTATCGTTACACATTAAGTTTGTTACGTTTTTCGACAGAAGCGACAGCTGTTTGGTGACGAGCTTTTTGAATACAGAGGACTAATGCTGAGCACGTTACCCGCTGTCACCATCAGTTATCAAACCTGGCTACAAATGCAGGTATGTTCGCAATTTCGCATATTGTTAAAGAATTTACATTTACATGTTTAATTGTCTTAATTAATTAATTCATATTTTAATCAGGGTGAGTATAGGCTTTGATTCTTGATTTTTTTAAATTCTATTTAAAGTATATATTATAGTATATAATATCTCAGTTTTATCTTGGCACACAAATAACAAAATCTTACCAATAACTCATTACCAATCCAGTTTAAAAATTTTTAATCAAAATAAACTTCACTGGCTGCTGGCCAACTTATTGGAAGGAAAGTTAGGAAGTCATACGTTTATCTAACATCTTGCCAAAAGTGTTTGTAATAAAGAAATCTTATTAGTACCATTACACGTCTTACCAAACTCCATAGTTCAAAGATTCTGAGCAATCAAAACTGCCTCTAACTGAAAAAATGACCCTTAAATGATTGTTTGACTGCTGATACGGTGTTAATAGCAGTGTTAATTATTAACTGTGATAATTATTTTTGTGTTAGGACATTGAGCGCTTGCGTTTGGCCTCTCACCACCTCCAAACTTTCTGGACTCACCTGGAAGATCAACGGCAACAACTGGAAAAAGATGAAAAAAGAAGAGACCAGAGAAGAGAAAAGCGGAGGAGGCCTCAGGTTACCTTATCTCAAAGTTTTATGGGTCTACAAATAGATCTGCGGGACCTAATAAGACAAGTCAACTCTCAGGTACAAGTGCACACTTGCTAGATTTGTAATCATCTTTCAATTACATCATTTCTAAATACTCATACACACTGTATGAAAAAAAGAAACTTTACGCATACTGTTCAGTGTTCACAGTATTTCACAACTCAGATGACTAAATCATCACGTATCATTGCTGTACATCCATTACAAAACTAAGGGGCTCTCTCCAGAATATTAACAAAAATTCCAAGGGGGATTTTGTAGTGCCTTTAAAGATTTTTGATGTATCTAAATATAGAGATAGTAATAAAAACATTAGCACGTGGTGTCTAGGAAGTCAAGATTTTTCAGTCTGCCTCACAATCTGTGATGCTAATGTAATGCTACATTAGATGACTTTGAGGCTTATTATTCATACAAGTCATAAATAATTAAAAAAAAAATATCACACCTAAATTTATGCTTCTCTTTTTCCACCTGCAGTTGATTCTGACTACCAAAGAGGATCCAGGTTCCACATCCACAAAACCCCCACTGCCCTCTTCCACTCCAACTTCCAGCAGGAATCTCCAGACTCCATCCCACACTGATGTTCCTCAAAGCTCCACACACCTCACCACTTCGACTCGGACTTCAACTTCCTCGAACCTCAACATGAAACCTCCTGTCAAAGAACTGACTGCAAACACAAAGAAAACCTCTGTGGGTGTCACAGTGACCCCCAGACCTACAAAACCTACCCAGACATCAACAGTCCAGTTGCCTGTGGGCAAGCAGAAGACAGCAGCTCTGTCCTCAGCGACGTCCCGCTGGGTTCAGCATCTGAAAGGGTACGTCATACTGAGAGATCTAGAGCGCTATTTGAGCAGATTGGCAAGAGATTACACATTGCTTCAAGCTAAACACTGACAAACACGCACATGCAAAGCAAACAACGAAAACAAAAGCCTTGCAACAGAGATAAACCAAGTTATCAAAATGAGCCAACTGAACCAAGAAAGTATAAAACAAACATTCACACATACACTAACTTTTATATCCATATGCAGCTTTAGAGTGTCACAGTCACTGTTTACTTTATTTTTGAGAATCATGTTGTCATTATATGATAATTTACTTATTTTTTTTAAAAAAAATTATTTTTAATTTTAATGATTTTTTTAGAAAAATAGTGACTAGACAAATACACCCCTTGTTGGGAAGTGTTATATCAGTATGTGTGTGTCATGTGTCTTAGGAAAATGCATTTGAACAGTTGAGGCAGCTTTAGCTTTTTTTGCAGAAATACTAAGAAGAAATGTAAAGAATGTTTAATAGTATTCTTTCTGGTATTCTTTCTAAAAATTAACTGTCAGTTATGTTTATGCTACATTTACATTTGAAATTTATAAGCACTTTAAACAGTACATAGTTTGTTTATACAGTATTACATTTCAAAAGAGCAAACAAAAAACAAATTAGTCAGCCATTCTCGAAAATCAAAATTCCCCAAACACTCCACTTCCCTCCTTTATCAGCCAAGCAGATGACAGAATGAGCTTGACTTTATATCCCCTTTCCTTGTCTTTCCCCTGTACTTTCCACCTTGTGTTATTTATTAAATAATTTATTTTATTTATGTAAAATGTGTGATAAACACAATATTTATTTGTCATGTAGTTATTGCAAAGACTGTAAAATATATTTTTTAATAATTTGTATCATGAATGTTTAATAAATTTACTGAAAAGAAATTACAGTGTTTTTGTTTGACACAGTTTTTTTTTTTATTTCAAACAAAGTCGTGTTTGAGAGAATGTATGCAACCTGGTCATGTTATAACAGATCTGTTTTAAAATACTGGTTGATGAAGTCTTTGGCTTCTGTTCAACAAGTAGAATGAAGCATGACAGCTTTTCATGTTGCTTATAGGCAACATGATACAGAATATAAAAGCATAACTCTTAAAAAGTCTTTCCTTAAATTTTTAGATGATTCTTTAGATCATTTTCAATTAACCTTCGATTGTTGGTTATCCATGCATGACTACGGTACATCTGTTATTGTAGTTTAAATCTTAGAAAATGATTTTGCTAATGTAATCATTAAAAACAAAATAGTATATTTGCATTAAAGATGTAATCGCTAACATTAGTACAAATCTTGTTTGATTATTCAGCAGAGAAAAAATATGACTCATCAATTCAATCATAAAGTCATCAGTAAAATGAAACCTAAATCTTAGTCTAAGTTTTAGTATTCTAAATAGTGATTAAACAAAAAATGCTTTTGAATATACATGTGTTGATATGTGGCTTTGGATTGAACTATGCATAGAAAGTGTAGTCTGGCTTTTTCTAGTGATTGGCTAAAGCACTTCTGTGAAATGATTAGTCCACTGCTAATGATCCCTCCTTCTGATGAGCTCTCATTGGCCAATTATGAGATCTGAGGGGCGGTCTGGAAGAGAAAGCAAATATTTAATAGACAGGGTTAGGTTTAATAGTTTGCTTGCATACATCCAGTTAAAACACTTTAGCTTTGTTAAATAATTAATTTAGCATTAAATATTTATATTTCCCAAAATTATTCTTTGTCTACTGAAACCACCTGTTTGTTTTAGAACAATGTACTACATCTCCCTCACTCTCTAAATTTCACTTCTTCAGCCTTGTGTTTCCTCATCAGAGTATGTGTGTAGCTCTCACCACAGACAGGTGTCCATTCTTGGTCTTCACCACACGCAGCTCCTGACCGCAGGTGAAATGGATCACTCCCTCTTTTCCCCTCGCTATAGCAAACCTGATACTGGAAGCGCAGTAAGTGTACTGACATTAGCTTATAAGCAATTCTCTATAAAAATATATAGAGAGGTTTGACAAAATGACTCAATTAAATTTAGTAACTTTTCTTGTTTTTGTTTGGACAGTCTATGGTACTGATCACATTTACATTTCACCACAGGTTGTACGTGAAATGTATGTGACTGTGTATGTGACAAATAAAACTCTTGATTCTAATTAAATCTTACATTGTCAACATTTAAGTTAAAACCACACACATACCTGTCCTGACTGATGTTGACATTGTGTATCTTGTCCGCCATGATAGCCAGTTTGGTGACAGCCTCGATCACATGATCACACTGCAGCACCAGGTCACCCTGGAGGTCAAAAGGGCAAAAGGTCAGATTTACAGAGATCTAACTGAGACAACAGTCACACAGCATAACATTACTCAATACTTCTCTTACCTTGTGCTTACTGTCAGCTGTGGGAACATGCAAAACAAAGAAGCCGTCGCTGAGGGAACTAACCGAGACGCCTGCAAAAGGAAATAATACTTAAGAATACTTGTAGATTATGTAGCCCTGCAAGAGGTTACAGCTGAAACAGAATAAGTGTATGATTATCTAACCATTGTATACAGTGTAGTACCGGAGTATTAATCATTAATAAGCTTTGATGTAGAGTATTATTAAACTACAATGGGGGTGAGCTGTATTACAGTAACATTACCCAGCAATGTGCTGTAGTCGATGCGTTGCTTGATTTTCGCTTCCTGGACCAGCACAGCAGCTGAAGTGGTCAACAGCAGCTGACGTGCTCGTGCACGGAAACCATGGCGATCGTATTTGATGACTGCGACACCATACTGACGGAAAAGAACAACAAAACCTGAAAAGCTATGTATACAGATTTGTAGCGAAGCAATTTATACAGTTTAACAGATGTATTAGATGTATTAGATATCACATCAAAAAAATGGTATAGAGTATAGAGTATGGTGTCTTATACACGTATTCTATATAGATGCTATAATATATATACCCTGAATGCACCATAAGTCACTTTAGATAGAGGCATCTGCCGAATTTATAATTATAAGTTACATTTAAAAGAAAAAAAGGACACATTCACACATTTACCTTTACTTTGTTGTCATTTCCTAGAGTCTGCAGCACTTTGAGGTTAATTTCTTCAGTCTCTGCATTAGTAATGAGTCAACTGGTGTTAGTCTTTTTTGTCTGTATGTGTGTTTCATTCCAAAGGATCTATAATTTGTGCATAAATATTACCGAGCCTGGTGTTCACGAAAAGTTTGGGAACGCTTCGAGGGTAGCAGTCCTTCTGACCCCTAAAAATTGCACTGGCTACAACCTTTTGTTCCAACTGCAGACAATGAGAGATGTGATAAATGTTAATCTGTGTACTGTATGTATACGGCTGTGTGTGTTTTTTTTTTTTTTACAAATTAAATACCTGCTTCATCCACTCAGGCTGGATTTTCCTGCAGTAGTCGTTGACTAAGTTGCGTATACACATTCTGTGAAGATGCTCAGATGCCTGTGGGGGAAGACATAGAGACATGCTCAGAACATCCAGTGAGTGAGAGCAGATGTCTAGTTTGCTTGCATACAACCAGTTAAAACACTTTAGCTTTGTTAAATAATTAATTTAGCATTAAATATTTATATTTCCCAAAATTATTCTTCGTCTCGTGAAACCTCCTGTTTGTTTTAGAACAATGTACTACATCTCCCTCACTCTCTAACTTAAACAAAAAAAATTTACTTCTTCAACCTTGTGTTTCCTCATCAGAATATGTGTGTAGCTCTTACATATTAGTGTAGCTCTACGCTAAATTTTGTTGGTATACCTCAGTGAGTGAAGGTGGAGGTCTTGGCCAGTTCTTGTCAAGCACACTTTTTGGCAGATTCCGTTTCACTTTCATCAAGTATGAGTATCGCACATGGTCCAGGAAGTACTCGTTGTCAGGGCAACGAGGCTCATTGCGCAGAATAAAGCCTTTAATAAACCTGAGAAAGAGTGAAAGAGAGAAACTTTATGATGAGATATAAATCATTGACAATATATAAATGTATTCACCTACATATACAGAAACACATACGAGCGAATGGTGTCTGCTGCTTGTCTACGATGCTTGGCTTTCCTGCGACCTTTGACCCCTCTCCACCATGACTGGATAACAATAACTGTGAATTGAAAGAGACAAACAGATCACAGATGCACATTACAGAGCATATGGACTGCATACATATTCATTCACTGACTGTTTCAATTTCCTTTCTGTATTTGTGTGTGCTCTATTTGTGTGTTTATTGTACCTGAATGTCGAATGCGATGATACTTGGCTCGTTCCCTGTAGCCTCGCCAAGACTTCTGCAGAATGACGGCTAAACACAAGCCAATAAAAAATGTAAATATTCAGTAAATGTAAATATTAACACATACACAACATTTAACAAGTCAAATGATATGTTAAAAAAACAAGCAAATAATACAAATATTACTAAACTTCTAAACAAAACTGTTCTATGTATGGCTATCCAGTGGTTGTAGTTAAAGAGCAGTGACTATTCTCATACTCTTCATCATTATCATTATCTTCCTCTATCTTACCAATGGTTTGTTTTTGGGCCTGAAGTGCATCCTCAGTCACAAACAAAGTCTTTGGGAAGCGGATAAAGATCTTGGACCTAAGCACAAAGACAAACTAAATTGTAAATACTATCTTTCAGAAACCAAAGCCTTTCATTGCTGCCCCAGAGCCAAAAGGGAAGAGATATCTGTAGATATAGGAATGATGCCTCAGCTGGCACCTGCATCTACTAAATCCAAACTCAGGTCTTTACCTTGATTCTCGTGCATAAAATACCTTGTGCAGGCAAGGTATCTTTGAGGTCCAGTGAGAGGGCCGGCCACCACCAAGACAATCACTGTCTGGCCCACATCACTGAAGCACAGCCTTTTATATATATGATCGCTATATTGAAAATGTCTGCTTGTTTTTTCCTTTCTTACCTGCCCAGTTTGTATTCCTCAGGTTTGTAGTTGAGGTGTTTGACCAGAGTGGCGACTCCCTCAGGCAGTTTTCCTTGCCAGTTTGGCCAGGTGTCTGGACACAGAGACTTATACCTGTGCAACCAAACACATGCCAAAGGAAACTGAAACAATATATAGCAAAGCACAAATATATTGCAAACACTGTCTGC
The DNA here is from genome assembly GCA_036877625.1 of Ambastaia sidthimunki. Classification (NCBI taxonomy): domain Eukaryota; kingdom Metazoa; phylum Chordata; class Actinopteri; order Cypriniformes; family Botiidae; genus Ambastaia; species Ambastaia sidthimunki. The sequence goes on along the minus strand of JAZGTK010000097.1, from coordinate 32,193 downwards.
TGTGTATGTGAAAACCTATGTGTATAAGAGAGAAAGACCAACCTTTCAAGGAACGCCTCGTAGTTTCGCCTGTATGCAAATCCAGCTCTTCTCACTCTCAGATTCTCCATCAAACCTAAGTACTTCACCTGATGCCTGACTAACACCTCGTCAAACCTACCTGAAGAAACAGAGAGAGGGAGATGCTGAGATGTGTAAGAAAATGAACTTTTCATCTTCAATAATGATTGTACTTTCTGCTCCACTATTGGCACCAACCAGCGCTGAAAAAGTTATGTAAAGTAATCAGTCAGTTCACCTTTTCAGAAGGTGTTGAGAAGATTAGAAGTACTGTAGATGTTACAACTGACACTACAGAGTTAGCATGTCTGTTAAGTGTCAAGTGAGTACAACTATGGCCGATACTCTCAAAAAAGACAAATATCAGCCAATTTATTAGTCAGGATTATTTATAAATCTATCACAACAACACATACACATTCCTACCTGGCTGTTTAGCATCATTGGGTTTTATACAGCGGATGTATGATGGTTCCTTTGACATCAGAATCTCCATCAGTTTAGCCAAACTGAGTTTAAACTGTGTGGCAGCCTGAACAAAAGACATCCAGACTTAGTATGTTAGCAAAAGTAGGTAAGGTTACCACCTAAATTGTGGAAACATTTAGATAAACCTGAAAATACTTAATGTCTGGACCAGCCAATGATTCCCATAATGAAAATAGCTTAGTAAACATACTAAACAATGTCTTAATGAAACTAAATATGCAAAAGGTTTGTGTAAGGGTTAGAGTCAGGGGACAGAAAATATAATTTACTCAGTATGAAATGATTTTATTGGAAAGTCCCCAACATGATAATCAATCATGTGTGTGAATATCTGTATGTGCGTGTTGGGTTTATCTAACCGTCTCAGGTCTTCTCTGGTCCATCAACTCTTCTGCATGGAAACACTGACTCACAATATGATTCCTCGATTGACACATCACCTGCAAAAAGATACATAGGATTTTGTAACACACAAATGTTTCTCAGTCAAAATATCACACTCACACTTTAAATGCACTGTACCTCCTTCAGGTGTCTGTACAGCAGATCATTATTTTTGTCCAGAAACCCTGAAAAATAAATGGAAAAAATCATTGCACAGGCCAAATTTGCATTTAGTAAATGAATGAAGTATGAATGTATGACTGGTAGGTGTTCTCTCCTTACCATGGACGTTGTAGTTAACCTCTCCAGCATAGTGAACTAGCCTAAACTCTTCCCGCCCAATTGCTTTGCGAATCTTCCCATTGGCCATTTTATGACTGGAAAATAAAATTGGCCAATCGGTTATATTTCACTGACATCCAACATGTACATTTACATTTATAAATTAATTGTAACAAACTGTGTGTGTGTTTGTGTGTACACTAATTCTCATACGTGACAAAGTGGGCATGGCCCCCCAGTGTGTCCTCCAGCTTTTCCAAAAATGTGATGTCACTGGCCTCTCCTGGTCTTAAGCACTCCTCATCCTGATTTAAATACATGATTCAATCAGATCCAGCTCAGTTCACTTTAACATCGATAATGAAATTTTAATTTTAAATGAAAATACACAGACCAGAATAGCGATGATGCCTTTGTGTTTCTCCTCCACCAGGTCACAGATGATTTTGTTGTTAAAATATTCCACTCGCTCCCACTAGCCAGAAAACAAGAAATTTTACACAAAAGTAAACACAACAGAAACACATCAGTGTTTTTGTATTGTTTTGTGATGTAATGTAAACCCATCCTATAATAATTACTTTTCACTATGTGTAAGGTTTACAGGAATGCCACATTTTATTGAGTCACACAATTGTGTAGTTGATGTGGACATGGTCTTGTTGCATTCACTTGCACATGCTCTGTGAAGTCCACAAGACTTTATGGTGTCCCATTTTGTGATTTACTATGTGCTCATAAGCAACCTTTTATGCCCTTTAATTGAGCACAATATAGATTACCTGACAAACTACAGTATATGGCTTATTCCTGTTAATATTTTGATGTCTGTTTACTGATCTTTTTCCTGGTCTTGCCCTTTTTACAGTTTCGTTATGTGATTTGGCATGTGCCTGATCAGCAAAAGTAACTAGCTGAGTAGTATCAATTTACTTTCTGAAGGGTGGAACTCATACACACACGTACACACACACACACACACATACACACACACACACACACACACACACACACACACACACACACACGTACACACACGCACACACACACACAAACACACACACACACGTAACAGAATACTTAAAAAATATTCCTTTTTTTAATCTGTATGCACACACACACATAACACACACACACATAACACACAACACTGTTGTATTATTTTCCTGGCACACACTCACCACGATCCCTTCAGCCTCATATTCCTCCTGTTCACTCTTCAATGTGAGCTCAATAAACAGCTGCTGTAGCTTCTCATTGCAGTAATTAATGCAGAACTGCTCAAAACTACAGAGAGAAGATCAGAAAAGATAAATCTTCTCTTCTTCCACTCTCATGTCTTAATGTCATTTTCCGTTCATATGTTCTTTAGTGTCATACAAGTTTATATGGCTGAACATAACTAATTTAGACAAACCTATTGTGTTGAAAGACCTCAAATCCGTATATGTCCAGCAAACCAATAACAGAAGAACATTTGCTGGAGTAGTAGACCTCATCCTGTAAAACACACACATGATAATCCTCTAAAATCATTCCACTAGATGGCACAACACAATCCGAAAAAGCAAACTGAGCTCCTGTTCATACATGCAAGATGATATTTGCAACAATAAGTCTGTGTAATGTAAGAAATGCCATGATTTTCATTAACAGAAAGCAAGAACACACCTTAAAGGCCAACGATTGGTTCAACTTTTGGACCAGCCAGGTGAAGGCCCGACCATATATGGCCTTGGCCAATGAGTCGCGAGCAGAGAGAGCCTGTTCTAAACTCAAGGGACTGATCATCTGAAATAAACACACACACACACACACACGCATAAAGAATAAACTCTGCACATCTTTGTTTATTGTCATTTGTAAACCATCAGTGTACCTAATAGATTGAATGCATGCAGATTGAGTAAACCATGAAACTACCAAACACAAAATATTTTAAAAGCTTAAGTGAGCAAGAAGAAAGAGAGAAACAGACACACAGATATATTGTGATAATACCTCCTCTCCTTTGGCAACAATTTTCTTATGAGTAAGAGCTTCTTTCAGGACTGACCCGTCCACACCCAGCAGCTGTTGATAGAAACAAAATAAGACAAATTCCATGTGTCTACTGTAAGTATGTGTGTGCTGGCCATCAAGTATGATAAAACTGAGCTAAGTATTTGATCTGAGATAGGTATCTGTGACAAAGGCCTAACACATTAGCCCAATAACCAGCTAAGATCATATTTAACCAAGATTTGAAAAGCACCTATCCTGAACAACCTTAGAACAGTTAGTTCCTCACACAAGTACAGCACACAGCAAACTTGAGACAAGTGACTTTTTAATGTGACTGGAATCTAATTCCCATGAAACTGTATAAAGTTCAGAGAGATATTGAGATATCACTTGAGATGAGACATTACTTCATTTCAGTTGCGTTTAACTGTTTTGTTCTGGCATTTGAGCCACAATACCTGAGAGTAACTTAAAGTAAAGCTACTTCTAACTTAACTACATTTTTGTTTGGTTACAATAACGTAGTTACTTAAAACAGTATAGCTTCTACAAAAAATGAACTATATTATCCAAAAAAATGAAAAGCATAGGCAATCCATTTTGTCCACTTTGCTGAGCTAAGCTAAGTGTCTTGCAGCTTCCAAAGCTGTAGTTTTAAAGTAGGCTCTCCAACACTGTTAAGCACTAATAAAGCATTTTAAGTGCTTAACTCACCTGGGACAGATATCTGAGTTGAGGCTCAGTGGTGATGTGCGTCTCACCCTCCTCATCCTCACCAAACTGTGTGTTACCCAGATGTAAAACACTAGCCACAATCTCCATCAGCTCCTGCAGAGAAGAGAAATATTCTGAGTGTGTGTACTGGATTTACAGCAAGATCTGTTGTCATGCATGTCTACGGTGTGTGTGCACCTGTATCTCCTTCTCATTAAAGCCAATGATGGTGAAAGCATTGCTCACAACTTTCCAACCATTCTTATCATTGATAGCTGTCACCCGTGGACAGTTACCCTAACAGAGAAAGAATATCTGTTACAAACATACACCAACATACAATCAGTATACCAGTCGCAGCTAGACTATAGAGGCAGGTGCCCTATCGAAACAAAGAAAACAGGAAATTATGGGGAGAAGGGTGGGGAAATGGATATAGGAAATGGTGTGAGCCAGATTTTAGCTCACATCACCCACATGAACACCAAGGTTTAATAGTTATCCACAAGTTTTACACATATAAACACTGACCTTAACTAGGTAATGATAGTGCTGTGGGTTGGTTTTCTCCAAACCCAGTCTCTTTAAAAGAGGGTCCTCTCCGCCCTCCAGCAGCTGATAAAAGATGTGGAAGTTTCTCTCGCCATGGTTCTGATGGGCCACTCTGGACTTCTCTAACAGATAGTTGAGGATGTGACCTCCAATTGGAGCCCCCTGTTTAAGACAAAGACTGAATGCATTGATTTAAGAGGTTATAAGCATAACCACCAACATCTAGGGAATCTGTACATCTCACAGCTAACAGAACAGAATGACTGTTGACTGTGTGAGCACAGCCTGAGCATTTCAGTGGTTTCCAATCAGAGTGTTAAAAACAAGACCATCAGATTTAAATGGTTGTGGTCTCACAGTTACTCACTTATTATTACCTTATAGTCAAACTGAATGTCCATGTACTTCCCAAATCGACTTGAATTGTCATTCCGAAGTGTTTTAGCATTTCCAAAAGCCTGTGTAACAGAGTGAAAGGATTTATTACCGTGTTGCGTTTAAAATACTCTTGTCTTGTTTCTGTGAGTGTGTTTGTGTGTGTGTACCTCCAAAACAGGGTTGGACTGTAACAGTTTTTCTCTGATGGTGTGTGTGTTGTCACGGGTGGGGCAGATGTGTGTGTAGTACTGAAGAATCTTCTTGGAGGCCTCAGTCTTTCCAGCGCCACTTTCTCCTGAAATCAGAATGCACTGATCTCTTCTCTCGGTCCGGAGCGCACGGTATGAATTATCCGCCAGAGCAAAACTAAAGTCACACAGACAGATACAAAACCACAGATGGTATTACTCAATCAAAATTTACTAAAGTGTCATTGTTACAAAGGCAGTTAGGCATACATAGTTAGGCACTCTAAACAACAGGTTTTAAAGCCACCATGGACTACATGTATAAAGTCATGATTTTTTTTTTATTTCCTGCATTGACGCACTTCCTGTTGAAACTGGAAGACAGGATGGAGTGTATCAAAAGGCTTTCCCTTTTCCTAAGTAACCAACAGGCTTTAATCACCATAATATGCTATATTCTAGTTGGTTAGACTACCAACTAGGACATTATCATTCTATAGAGTGTGCAAGATGAGTCATCAATATTTTGGCTCTGTTTTCCCAGAGAGGGATTGCATGTTTTAAATGAGTGTATCTCAATATAAAGGAATGTTCTAAAATCACTTTATGAAGACATTTAGTTGTCAGCCATAAAATTGACTGTAACTGGCAACCGGTGGCTTAGAATAGCATGGGTGTGGGGAAGGATTTCACATTTTGAAATCAGTGTGTGTACTGTAGGTGTGTGTGTGTTAATGTGTGTAAGTGGAAAGTTGTGTGCATGTTCCAAACTCCGGAATCTCCAGGAAAGTGAGTCATACTAGAGGAATTGGCAGAATGTTCTCCGGGATTCTCACGGCCATGACACACATAAACACACACACACTTAACACTCACATGTGAGGTGAGATCTCATAGAAATTGACTCCTCTGTGCCGCTCCATGTTCTGTTTGGAGTAAATCTCCAATTCTTTGTAAGGATTCACCGACACCAGCACTGACCCAATATACGTCTTATATAGAGAAAGAAAGGGAGAGAGAGAGAAAGGAGAAAAACACAGACTGTGGTTTGAATTAGCGTTTTTTGAGCTTATCTTAATTCACTGCTGAAAGTTGTGGTACTCAGAATGAGTGGAATTAAGCAATGGAACTTCTTGAACAGTGTACAGTGTCTCAAACTCTGCTCATATTTGCTTAGATGCCAAATCTGTTGTCTAAAGTAACACATCCGCAAACATTTCTCATCCAACTTGATCTGACAAAATGATCTGGCATCCACATTTTATAGCTCTATACTTTTACTATATGATTTTTTTATATTTCCCCTAGGAAATTAATCTGAGACAAAGTTGATATTAAAATCAAATATAATCGAGAACTCAATAAAGTCGCCCAAGTTATTAAAAAAATATTATTCACATACACATAAACAAATATATTGTGTATGTCTTACATATATGAGGCCCTCTCTGTACCGCCGACGCAGATTTTCAATGAAGGCGGCTTCACTGTTGTGGTTCTCCAAAAGCAGGAAGTCTTGGACACCGACCCTATCTCTTGCTGAAAGAGCGCTCTCCATCATTAACCTCACACCACCCTCGACACCAGCCTCCTGTAGAGAGAGAGTGAAACTATTTGACAAAAACACAAGGAAAAACCAACACAAAAACACGCACAAAGCATTGCCACATTACAGGAACTGAGAATGTGTTTCTGAGGGCAAACAGGCCCACGCGTAATTTACACTCACCAAACTGCAAAGTTTGTCAGATTTCCACAGTATTTGAACATCTATCATTCACAAAGTTATGCTCTTTCCCTCACTTGTTGGTTTATAAAATACTCAAACTTGATAATGGTTTCTATTACAAATAAGTATAATATTTGTAATATTCAAGATACTGTATTTAGATCAGTGCAGAAAAAACTCCATATGAGTCTACAGCAAAACACCATTAAACAGAGAATATCAGAACAAACTCAAATAACACACATACATGCAAGAATAAGAATCCAGTAAGAATGAATGATATGGAATAATTTGGGATTGGTTTACTGACACACACACACACAGTTGTCTGTTTCTCAGGGTAAGTGCTGGCATGGTCAGCAGCTGACCTCTGCATGTGAATCCAGTGGAAAATCTGACAAGACGTGTTTGAGGAAGTGGGCTTTTGGTGTGGGTTCAGAAAGGGAGAGAGACTATGTATGTGAGTTGAGAAAGAGAGGCAGGAAGGTCACCTGTGGAAGCTCATACTGGAACAATAATCTGGTGGGAGTTAAACTGTGTTTGTGAGATGTTCACTTTTCTTGGCTCTGCTCCACTGTTGTTTCAAAGATTTGTTTCCTATGAATTAGCGATAACAACTCCCTTAAATGCCTAACAAGATTTTAACAGCTCACCCCCCTCCCCACAAACACCTGCACATTCAGACCTTTCCTTTTGCCATTCTTAATCCATTGTCCTCTTTGCCCTATGTGTGTGTATGTGTGTGTATGTGTGTGTGTGTGTGTGTGTGTGTGTTCATGTTTTTTTTATATGTACTACACAGTGATGTAGACATACACACAAACAAGCTGCAGTTAAAGATATTATTATCTGTTCCTAAGACGAATTCCTTATTTCATTGTGTCCTCCATTAAATGTGTTTAAGTTGGCTAAGCTTCGTCAACTCTTTAAAAATTCAAAAACCCTTTTAAAAATTCAAAAACAAATCAAAATGACATGTTGACTCATTATTTGCACATTCTCTACCTAAACACCTTATTTTTAGCTTTAGGTTTAATGTTGTGTTGCTACAAGTATGATGGTGTAATGGCCTTGGCCTTTGGGAAGTTTATTCTGTACTTGGCTCTTGTTAACAATACTTATTCATGTGAATTTGAAAATGATTTAAAGTGTGCCATAGTCATCATTGGTAAGTCTTTCAGATGCCTGTTTAGGACCCATGTAAAAATGTTTTTTATTATTAATTAAAAGCAAATCTGCAGACATGTTTTAGGAATCTGTAATGATGACATATAGCCTGTAAAACACATTAACAATGAAAACAGTTTAAGCAAGGTATATAAAGAAAAAGATAATAATGTAGATAATTAGTAGCCCGTCTGATGATGCAGTAGGAGCATTTAGTACAAGACAATAAGTCCACTATATTCATACAACAGAGGTCTCCAATGAGGTCCACAGGCCTGGAGAGAAACACCTAGGTAGGTGTGTTAAAGTAGGTTGGAGCTAATATCTCAGCTCTGTTAAAGTCATATTGTTTAATCAGCGCAAACTTTGGGTTTTGGTTTACTAGCTCAGAAAAACTCAGGCATAATACATATGTGAGGGTGTCTGGGTTTCAATATAGCTCTAAGCAATAGCTCTGCTGTTCCTCCAGGTTGGGATTTCATCATCTAACTGTCAAAGTCAAGAACTTGTAATAAAATAACTTCATAATTAGGTGAACAAATATGGCTATATAATATTAACATAAATGCACTCATAACATAGTCCAGTTCTCAAATGACCACACAACCAATGACCTGATCTTACATAGCAAAGCTGGTATAAAGCCTGATCCACATTGTAGCTTATTCTGGCTCGATTATTGTGCCTTTTAAAGGCAACTACTATATATGAAAAGAATTATACAACAATAACAGTCTAGTGGGCAACAATTTTGTAACTCAGTCTCCAGTAAAGGACTGATGTCATAATTTCCATTTATATAATAATCATAGATGCATTAACACATAGCAGGAGGCTCTGGTGAGTTGTGGAAAAAGTGAATACTTATTAAAACAGTATTTTACATTTGTTTGAATAATTATTTTTCATACTAAAAATAATGTCAAATATAATTAGATTTTATAATATGATTTTTTCAGTTATTTATTTTGAATTGCCAATAAATAAATGATGCTGCTCAGTGATGATGATGGGGGGAAATAAACGTGTAATTGAAAGCAGCAAATAATAACTGAGGTATTTAAAACAAACAAATATCAAAAACCACAACCACATCTACTGGAAGTATTTTTAAAGAGATAAGCAGCTTGCTTTCTTGGCTATAAAATAAAATGTCAACTACTGGCAGAATTGAACTTTAATGAAAGTGTAGTGGAAGAATGTTCTTGGAGGAAAGCGAGAAAGACACCCATTGCCTAAAGGTAGCAACACCTAATCATCTTATTAAAGCTTCTTAAATGCATGTGTTGATGTTTATACTGTTGCTTGTGTCTGTAATGTCCTGCAAAAACAGTTGTATATGTCTATCGTTGATATATGTACTGACAGTAAATAGGTGGTGGAGGTGGATTCTTGTGTGCAGTAAGTAATGCAGTGTGTTTTTGCCCTGTTATGTATTCATGTCTTTAAATCCAGGTGAGCCTACAGGTGTGAATGTTGCTATGGAAAATGTTCTGCCTGTGGGTATTTAACATCCAAACACATGCAGAGAGTTACAGCATTAAAATCTGTCTACAGTAAAATTGTAACATTATACACTTGTTGATAGGAGAGATCTTATTTTTGTACTGCTCTCTTTAGGTGTATTGACAACCTAGAAATCCAAGCACAGTGCATATCAACATCTTAAACTATCTCTGACAGCAGTATAGAGTATTTTACAGAAATACCTGTGCTGAAAAAGTGGAATATATAAACACTCTTTAAAATATAGGTTCTTAAAAGGTTCTTTACAGCAATGCAATAGAATAACCATTTTTTGTTCCCCAAACAACCATTCAGTGGTTCTTAACAGAACCACTTGTTGTTTTTTTTTTACTTTTTATAGCCCAAAAGAACCATTTTCATCTACAAAGAAACTTTTGTGAAACAGAAGGGTTTTACAGATGTTAATGGCCCTTTATAGAACTATACAACCAAAAATGGTTCTATAATCTCTCATTCAAGTTTGCTATCAACTGCTCTAAAACCATTCAATCTTACAATGAATCATAAAAACTTCCAACAACTTTATTGTAGCAGCCTGGTAACTTACAACTTTGTTTCCTGGCAGACTGACAGAACGCTGTGCACACTGCTGGAACTGTGGATTTTGGCAGCAACCAGCAAATCCCAACCAAAACAGATATTCAGATATTACAAAGCCGAAGGGTAGCAGTGATAGTTAGGATGGAAAGATCAAATCACAGTTTTATTAAGCAATAGCAAATTCTTTATGTGATTTACATTTAATTTAAACAGATGCTCTACAGTGTCACTACATACAGCATATTAATCATATTCTGTTAACTGTTGCCTGGGCTTTTCTAAATATTTAGAACTAGATAACTAGATGGTTATTTTCTATCAAACCAAGAGTCAAGGTTTAAAACTATTGACTAATAGGTGCTAGTTGGTGTCATACTGTTTCCAGGACACATCATAGCGGGTTAGAATTACACTACAAGTGGAACACATGTGTTTGTGACTACCTCCAAATCTGGTTTGAGGGTCTGGATCACAAATCATTTTGGACACTGTTTACACTTGTATTTAGCACTTGTGAATTGCTTAAAATGTTTAACATGTTAACAATAGTTAGGGTCTCTAGTTAGGGTTAACAATAGGGTCTCTCTTTCTGCAAATTGCTTGTTGAACATTGCTAATGACAAAGCCTAACTGTGTATAATAGAAGTTTAAGCTGTCATGCCCTCTGTATTGCATTTTTAAAGCTGGAGCCTGTGAACACAGAGAATGTGGGTACTGTAGTCCCTAAGGGAGATGTAACACAGCTTTGCTGTATAATTTGGCACTGAGCCGTTTCACTGGGCTTTTGAGTTTATAAGAGTACAACTTTTCCATATATGGGCTGTTTCTCTGCTCTAAAGCCCATATGAGTACACTCTGGGTAGGACATTAAGTTTGGTCTCCGTTGGGAAGCATTATTGTACAGTGTGTCATCACAGTTATCCATAATAAGTTACACGTACATCAGTAAAACCATCAGGTATTCAAACAAACAAAATGCAGAAACAACCTCTGTATTCACTTATACAATTAAAAATATCTGTAAACAAACACACATATGTATAAATGAAGCAGACTGTCTCTCTTATGAACTAAAATGTTGCTACATAAATGCAAGCGAAAAAACGTAAGCATTCAAGAACACACCCACATAGACAGATGTGGTTAAAACAAAGTCTTACCCTGCGGCGATACCTCATCCTTCACTCTTTCTCTCTCTTTCTCTTTAAGGGAATCCCTCTCTCCTGCCGTTCTTCACTATTAATCTTCAGGGTGTGTCTGACAAATCAGGGAGCGCATGCCTGTGTGTGCATCTTATCACATGCAGGTATTTCCTCTGGGTTCAGAAAGCAGCACACACACTTCCATATTTACACTCCCTCCACATCCTTTAAGCTTGCCCACTAACACAGCTCTGCTCTCTCACACTCGCACACACGTACAAGCTCTCTTCTTCCTTCTAAGAGGGGAAAACTTTGATGACAATCTCCCACACCCAAAGCCCCACCCACAGCTGGTCGGTCAAAAGACTGTTTCAAAAACTTCACAAATAAACATCTCACTCTGTCTCTTCATTTCTCTTTCCTGTCATCAAACTCTTTTGTTTTGTTCTATGATTCAATATCTGTCTCTGACTCTTTCTCTCTTTTTTATCTTCAGTTGATCTCTTTCTTTTTCCACTTTCCCTCTGCACACAGAAAAAAGAGAGGAGTGAGTCACTCTTTAAAAAGGAAAGAGAAAAACGCTTGCAGGTTTGGCTTTTGCAGAATCTAAACTGTTAAAGTCAAAAGCAAATAAACAGTGAGAGAGTCAGAAGAAAATGTGCTAAGATCTTCTAATCGCTGGTGCTCGATGAGAACATGGCTAGAGGCTATTAAAATGCCCCAACAAATGTCACATGATTCAAACTCAGAACATATTTTCTTTTCTCTCTCTCTTGTTCTTTCTCTCCCACTTCAGCCCCTCCCTCTTTTCCTCGACTGTGCACAGGCACACTTGGAGTAAATGATCACTGAACAAGCTGTCCGATGCATAAATGTCATACATTAGCAAAAGTAATAATGTTTCTCTTTACTTTCCCTGTTCTTTGCCTGTTTTATGTAACTCTTTAAATTACAAAAAGGTGACAAAAAAAGAAATACTGCAAACACCAGTAACTATAAGAGGCCTTTTAAAACTGTGGGGTTTGTGTCTTACAAGTGAGCAGAGAGCAGGAAATACAAACTGGGATGGAACTGGAACAGATTGAATACAGAATTCTTGAAGCATTCAGGGCAAATGACTGCCGTTTGGTTTGTCTTGAGTTACTCAATATATACTTCTTGTTTACAGAACTGCAGCCTCGTTCCGATAGCCATCTTACAGTCATGCTGATATTTAGTAAAACAACATTCCTGCTAATGTGATACTGTTAAAAAGGCTGAGCAACACTAGGATAAGCAAGACCAAAACTTTAGAACTTTAGAGCTGTATGCTGAAAATTAGTTTCAGGCCTGAGTTTGCAGTCTGGCTGCATTTAGTCAAGCCATCGTACAATTGGAAACACTTGGGCTTGTGTATAAAAGGCATGACGTGTAATACCATCATTTATCATATTTATAGGGTTCATGGAAGGTAGAAGGGAGACAGGAAGATGAACGTTTAATCAATCCGGTGTGCCACTCATATTAAGTATACATAGAGTTATGCATAATCTCTCATTCAAATTTAAACAAACACAAAGCCATGCATGGATACCAATGAGGTGCATGTCTATTGTAAACCGAAGAGCTGCATGAATTATTGACAACATCAGACATAGCAAACACCGCGCAGTGATGGACATGGTAACCATGGACGCAGACAACAAACACACATAAACACACCCACACGCATCTAGTGCATAATTAATCCAGTGATGAACACATGATAAAGTCACAAACAAACTCTTGCCAACCCTCCGGCAGGCTCATGCAGTGTCCTTTCAAATTTACACAGTAATAAACAGTTTGTGTGTATGCTTTAGGTTCCCTTCAGTGCTGCTGAATCATTTGAGTTTCCCCTCTCAAACTGAACAATTGAGTCTTTCACTGACAAGCAAACATGCACATAAAAGAATCTGCAAACACACACACACACACACACACACAAACATTCTGTACTAACCGCCTGTGTTTTTCACTTCATCGCATGACATCTGTATTCGTTTTTGACTGATTTCCCAAAAACAGACTTTACAAACCCATTCGATCATTCTGCCTTGTTTATTTCAACACACTGACAACCAAAGGCACACAGGCAAACAAACACAAATATTTTCTTTCAGAAAAAATGTTTATCACACATTTCACCACACAGTTGCTCTAACTGAAAGCATCTTTGAGCAGAAATGTCATCTTTATATGTTTGGTATGTGTGTCAGTTAACTGCTAAGATGCCTAAAAATACAAAGAACAGAACTCTTCTGATTTTAGCAAAGCACATGACCACACCAAAGCTGTGATGTAGAGTATTGCAAGAATTACTTCTTGTCCTTTTGACATTGTTGAATTCTTTAAAACAGTCTGTGTACAGTTTTGAACAATGTAATCCCCAAGACAGTTTCTAATCACAAAAGTCCTCCAAAGTTAAATAATGTCAATGGTGTTCTTTTAAACAGTTTATCATATCACTGTGATGAACCTAAACATGCAAAAGAATTTCCACTGGAGAGGAATTTTTTTTGTTCTTCTAATTTAACAAACAGATAATGATTGGCTAAGTATTAGAGATTAGGTACCAAGGCAGCAAGTTATACTGCATTCAACTCTGTCCCAAAGACTGCTAAAGGGACAGTTAATAGGATTAAATGCAACAGGGAAATATTCTGTTGCAAGAGTTGCAAAAGTGCTACATTCCTTAAAACAGCACTGTGCATGTTGATGGCATAACTTGCCTTCCTTAAAAATAAAACAGAGATAATATTATTATATTATTATTATTATTATATAGTATAATATTATAATATATAATAATATATATTACAATAATGCTTTTCAGGAGATTCCTGCTGAAATTACTGATTTTACCTTTTACAAGTGCACACATTCGTTTATTTTTATGCTTCACTGATGAATCATGACATTAACTGAGCTGAACACACTCAAGTACACCTGGCAGCAACATGCAGAATGGGGCGGAGCAACATCTAAGGTAGGACTACACTTGTACTACTCTTATGACTCGGTCATCATTTATAGGCATGTGTTAGGAATGTGGTTGCAGTTGGTGTGTCTAAAATAGTTCTTCCTCTGCAGGATAATGGGACATTTTCCACCAGGAATTCCTGCAAAACAGAACTTTAAACGATAATGGTTTAACAACCCCGGAGAACAGAAAGACGCCTGTCTTTAAAGATTTAAAAATCTTTTTGGAACAACAGCAAACTTTTCTCAGGCACATAAGCTGATGTCATTACTCCTGGGTGGCTCTGACTGACAGAGATATTACCCCACCCCCTTCTGCAAACTGCAGCCAAGTTCTTTTCAACAGACTTGCTCAACAAACTATGCAATTCCTTGCAACACAGAACAATTTAATACAGCTGGAATTGGTCCTAATGAAAGTTTTATTCTGTGTGACATACAAGATGAGAAATCCAATTCAGAGATGCTTTCAGCAGTTACCAGGATAAAAGTTATATAACTGACAAACTGTCACACACAATTGCCATACCTACCGTCTCCATTGTCACAATCTTCAACGCTATCTGAATATTTGGGGAATAATCAAAACTGGTGATAATTGAAAAATCATTAAACCAGCTGTGACTGGAATAAAACATGAGAGGAGTCAAGGACACATATAATCACTTAATCTAAGTTTGGGCTACAAACACAAAATAATGGCCCAGAGGTCAAACTTTAAAAGACAATTGAAACACACACAGATCTAACAATTTTATTAAAGGAAATGTATAGCTATTTCTAATCGTAATAAAGTACACCAAACACATCTGACAAAGAAATGAGCAATTACCACAAGTTGGACAAACATTTTAAATACTTACATTTGGAGAATTAGGCTGCCCTTGAGGCAGAAGCTTTAAGCAATGTAAATTGTGTGCAAATTAAAATTTAAATAACCAGTTTACGGAAACTGGTTATTGGGGGGTCTCTAAACATTTTTCATATTTTGTTTCTTTAGAAACTGTGAAGGCTATGTAAGAGTGTGCTATACATCTCAAACAGTTAATTTTTAAACGCTTTAACAACTTTAAATATAAAAGAAGTCTGTTTGGTCAGTTATTTGAATTAATAGGCTCTTTCTTATTACTTTAAATTCTGAATTATTTGAAGCCATCTGTCCACATCTTGATCTTGTAACTGAGACCATCAAATCTTGAAGCGTAATTCACACCTTAAAATGTTTGCGGTCGTCTTTAAACCCCAACAAATTACTGCTATACAGGAGAATCTATCGTGTTTCGTGAAACACAATCTAACGTTTACTCCAATTAAATGGGTTCAATAGGTGCAATTACTCTTCACCCCGAAGCACTCTGGCCTCAAGATATTAATAAGAAATTCTGCTAATGGGACCACCAATAACGGTATGGGGTGTTAAAGTGACAGCCTTCAAAATTGTTGTAACCACAGATGGTATTATTAAATTTGTGGAATAAAAAAAAGATAAAATAGCACGCAAAGTAAAAGGCTCATTATTTTCTAGAAAGGTTTATATTTAGGAGACATTTATCTTACCTTTAACTGTAAGTTTCCCGATCAGGTTTCAAAAATTATAGCACTACAACAGACTCCAGTCCACCTAAAGGTCACGGTCGCGCTGTGCGCCTCTCTCCCCCTGTGAGAAGCGTGTTACGGTCCGCTTCGCTTCAGTGATGCTTTACTGGCATCGCATGTCATTCCTGTGCGCAGGTGTACAGAGCAATGCCAACCTGTAACGAGAGCCCATTTAATGTAGTCTTTAAACGTATATAAATAATATACACTTGATAAGCAGACAATCACGAACAAAATACTTATGACTTACTAAACAGCTCGTTTATTCTTTCAGCACAAACTGCATAATAATGAGAGTACATAGCTCACCTTAAAAGTTAAGACATGCAAAAGTTATGCAGCTGGGAGTCGTTGTTGAGTTCCGATCCTGTGTAGATGACCTGCTAAAACAATGGGAAAATGCCTAAAGTTGTACACACCCCACCAAAAATAATTGTTTTCTCAGATGGTTTCCCCTTTTCGGTGCAGTCCTTGTGGCGCCATAGTATCAGAATATCCAGATGACAAACATCCCTGTTAAAGTGTATAGAGTAATAAACTATAAACATTCCTGAAGAAAACGACACGTTGATTTTAACTCTACAGCATGTAGCCGAGCTTTAAAAGGTCTTTGAAACATATTAAAAACATTAAAGCAGTCAATTATGAATTTGCATCTGGCGCCCCCTGTTGTCTCTGAATAGCACTTTTAAACCAAGCAGAACAGTTTCAAGGCACGAGTCAATAAATAACGGTTCATGCCTACCTGTGACAACTGTAATATTATGTACTGCGGTGACAAAAATAATACTAATAATATGGAGAAGTGGTATAAAGGAGAGAAAAGAGATTCTACTCACCAGTCTCTCTTTGGTTCTTCCCTCTTTCATAGAGATTGTATTATCAGTTACAGGACCTCGGCCATTACAGCAATCTATAATAAAGACTGCACAACCCTGAGATTAAATGGTCATTTAAGCAGCATTACATTAGGCATATGAAAGTTGTCCTTCATTTAAAATGCATCTTTTGCATATAGAGGAGAATAGGGTGAGATTAGTCAGTGGTAAGTCAGTCAATTCAGCCTCTTTACAGAACGTTTGTCATTTGAGCAGATATTTATGGCAGATATTTTACAAAGGTGGCCATCATTAGTTGCCTGTTAATAAGAGGAGGAGATTAAATATATGCACACATTGACTTTCACAATCATGTAAATGAGTTAAACAGATTGAATTTCTTTCTTAAATTTCAAATTGTTTGAATTTCCCTATTCTGATTTCCCAAATTCATTGCAGTAAGGAGACAAATGCATTAGGGCATTATGTTTTCCCTCCTCTGTCATTGTACAGTTTAAACTGCTATTGTTTTAAAACCATAAAGCTATCAACCTACAAAATACTTTCCATATTTCTATGGCATTTGCTATACACAGGTGCTTGTAATTTCAGTGGATTGGAGACATTAATTTTAAAGTGGCATATCTCACTCCACTCTCTTTTAATATGAGGTGGGCACATCTGCACTGGCACATACAGTAATGTGTTTTCCGTGCAGCAGTGATGTCAAAGAGAGATGATTACTGATTAACTACAGAGGTGTTTTGACCAGTAATGACTCTCTGAAGGCAAATACAGACATACACCTATTAATATATGTGGTCCATTGATTTCTTCCTATGTCACATAAAATGATAAGAAAAAAGGGGATATTACAATGTAAAACTGATTAAATAGGTTTTTGGAATATGAAAATCCTGGTCTAATGGAAAACATGAGTGATATTTTTCCATTAGCCTATTTGCTAAGCATACAATGTGCAACCATTGGCTTAATACATGCACTAATGTTTTTTCCCATCACCTGTTTTATTAGTTACATTCACATCTGCATGTGTAGGTGCAGTGTACAAATTTAAAATACCTCTTGAATCTCATTATATGGTCTATATTGCAGCTCTAAAACACTTGATCCCACCAGAATTGTATCCAGGGTTCTTGAATCAATAAAAATGTTATAATTTTTGTGTTATGTATTTGTTTTTTCCGATCTGGGCATGGGTCATACAGCTACCCCCCAACTCAGAATGCAAGCCACACAGTGTACACATACTAACCCAGCACTGATCCCTGGAGATGAAACCCAGGCGCACTTGTACATCAGCCCAGCACCATAAAGAAAGAAAACGGTGTGGTTCACGATTGTTGTAATACACTATTCTTGTTTATAGATGAGGGTGAATGGTCCCCATCCAATTCACCTCATCAGTGTTCAGAGCTCATTTGAGGTAAACACAGAGAGTGGTGCCTGCACATCATCACCGGTGCTTTGAGTTTGAACAGTTGGCAGCCTCTCATTTAGTATTTACTTATGTTATGACAGCCACCTCTTCTCAGTGCTGTAGCTCAACTCGTGCAGCATTAAGAGCCACCTCCAGCCAGAGGAGCTGGACGAGAAACTGGGGTACGATGTAATTAGGAAGTAGTAGTTTTTCATCTTCAAAAACTCAGACACGTCCTTGGACGCTGTCAGAGTATTGGCGAGTATCATTTCCGGACATTTCCAGCTTTGTTGTGGAGTGGAGACCTGGAGGCAATGGATGAATACACATTTTGTCTATATATACTTCTTAGGAAGCCTCATGTACTGTAATTAAGGGGAACTACAGTTACACTTACAGGTAAGTGTCAGCTTTATCAATGCATGTGGTATGATGAAGACATTTCAAATATTTACAACTAATTATATTGCTATTTTATGGCTGGATACTGTAATTATATAAAATTCTAATTATTACAAGTACTATAAAAATAGTTATAAACTATATAAAACTTAATTTTTTACTTTGAAAGGTTAAAACAGGGATACATATCTTGCAAACAGATATTTAACCTAGCGTTTGCTGTATTTGCACCATTTGTGAGACTTTAAAATATTTTTCATTTAAACCATTGAAACTGTGCTTCCATGTCAACAAAACACTTTCAGAAAGTTCAAATTTAAGTTACATTTAAATTGCAATTTAAAAACAATTTTGTGACAATTAACAATAGCAATAAAATTGCTATTGTGTTTTAGTTTTTCTTGATTTAGTTGTCAAAACTTTATATTAACATGCTCCCATTTATCTACATTGTACAAAGGCTATGAAACCAGCCTTGTTTTCTCACAGATGTGCAGAAGATATTAAAAGACAACCTGACCTTTACTGACCATAATAATGAGCTTTTCTGACCATGTGGTTCAGAGACAAGCATGGAGGGTTTGGGTTTTATAGGTATAAAGCTAATAAATTCTGATAGAACCTGATATGGTTAACAATTACATAGCTAAGAAGGTGTAAGCAAGTATCAATTAAATTTGGCATTAAAACTATTGTGCCATCAAGCAAAATATATATACAACAGACAATGTTAACAAGCCTGAAAAGGTAACCTCATTTACTAAAAGCACAAAGATTTCATTCTTCAACTTACTTTCGATTTCTGTTCTTTCTTATCTGAACACAGAGTCACAGAGAGTTCCAGGTGTTTGGAGTCAGTAATGCAGGAGACACCACATTCTGTTCTTTCTGAAGAATGCATTTTGCCCTTCAAGGATTTGATGTTGCAAGAACATGAACCACACATGCATCTCTCAAACAAAAAACCTTACTGTGGACCCACTTGGAGGCCACAAGGTATGGGAGGTGGTTCTGATTGTGCTTGTGACTGGACCTCTATCCCTCATCACTATTCTTGGTAACCTCCTGGTGGTCATCTCCTTCCGGGTCAACAGTCAGCTACGGACTATCAGTAACTACTATCTTCTGAGTCTGGCAGTAGCAGACTTGATTTTAGGTACTGTGTCAATGAATCTATATACCGCATACATAATAATGGGTCGCTGGACATGGGGACATCTAGCCTGTGATCTGTGGCTGGCACTAGACTACGTAGCAAGTAACGCTTCAGTAATGAATCTGCTAGTAATAAGCTTTGACCGGTATTTTTCAGTTACCCGACCACTGACATACCGAACAAAGCGTACGCCAAAGAAAGCAGCAGTGTTGATTGCTTTTGCATGGGTGGTATCGTTTGTACTGTGGGGGCCTGCAATCTTATTTTGGCCCCATGTGGTGGGACGACCATCTGAGGCTGAAGCTCAGGACTGCTCCATTCCCTTCTTGAAGGTGCCTCCACTGACATACGGTACAGCAATTGCAGCGTTTTATCTACCCGTAAGCATTATGATAATTTTATATTGGAGAATTTATTGGGAAATTGAGAACAGAGCCAAAGGACTTGCTGGTTTTATTGGGACTGTGAAAAAAACTAGAGAAGCTCTAGATGGTTTGGACAAACAATCCACGTACCAGGCCAGCACCAAAAGCAGCTATAGTTGCCCAAAGGAAAGAAATTCGAGAAAGACCAAAGAGAAAATCAAAGGCGTGTCAGTTGGGTGTTTTCCCGGAAGACACAATTCTCTAAATTTAACAGGAAATAAAATGGTGGCCATTTTGGAAAAGTCAGCTCATGAGTGTTACAAAGAGTCTTACAGCAACAGCAGCTGGAACATTGAAGGCGATGATGATGAGGACGACAGCATCTCGTCTTCCTCCACAGAGGAGGAACATGAGCCGAATTTAAAGACAAAGGTATCAGCATCCAATCCAGCTGTAATAAAGTTAAAGGACCTGCAAAGCAGATCAGAAGATTCTTGGTGTGTGCGAGAACAATTCTCAAAAGCAGCAAATTCATCAGCAGAGGGTCAAACAAAACCCTCCCTCACTAAAACACCCAGAAAGTCAGACCACAGCATCCACCACCAGCCCAGAATAAAACAGCGCATCAGTATGATCATCAGAGAAAAGAAAGCTGCCCGAACACTAAGTGCCATCTTGTTGGCTTTTATCCTAACATGGACGCCATACAACATCATGGTTTTGGCTTCCATTTCCTACTGTGTTCCAGAAAAGCTTTGGCAGCTTGGGTACTGGCTGTGTTATGTAAACAGTACAGTTAATCCTATGTGCTATGCCCTTTGCAATGAGTCCTTCCGGGTCACCTTCAAAGCACTGCTACTCTGTCGCTGTGGAGACAAAAGAAAGTGGGACGCAAACAGCTGGACTCTCCATCCTTCCGCAAAACCAAAGAAGTCTTGCAGTACAGTTTGACCACCATTTGTAGCTCTTTATTCTAGGTGTGTTAATTCTGCTTTAATTAGTGTAATACCAGTCAATTGCAGATTCATATATAAAGTTAATTTGGCAGATAATGGTTTTCTAGAGTAAAATAAAGTGTACTCAGTAATATTTACATTTACACAGACAATTTCACTGTGAAATTTTTCATTTTAAATTCTGTGAGACATCAATGACATACAATTCAGCTACATACATTCTTGGCTCACTTTTAAATCCCAAAATTGATTGTTAGCATTTTTAACGTAACCTTATTTATGTATGGAACGAATAAAGAAAAACATCCAGCAATCATGTGGAGCGCTTCCTAAATACATATACGTTACACAATGTCACAACATTCCAGCAGGAAAATTCTTTCCGTGAGCAGTACTGGATAATGTTACAATTTACTCAACATCCGGCTGAAATGTTGTGACAAAAGCCACTGAAAAATTATTTTGTTGCCACATGGGATGTGCTTATTACATAGTATGCAATGAACTTAAATCTTGCAAAGAACAGCAATTAAGCCCTTTTCTGCCTAATCTTGGTCATTTGTTTTCTTATACAGCAAATGTAAAGGTTAGTTTAATTTATAACTTCAGCCCTTAGGCAACCGTTTTAAATTTACTGTACCTCTGTGGTACAGCAAGCAGCTTCTTAAAATAAACGAGGAAGAGGTGATAAACGGTGTACTATAAACACAAAATATGGTCAGTGACAAAGAGTTTTATTTTTCTTGGAAAAAAGGAAACAAAAGTGTATCATACACCAAATACTCCATAAATCTGAGTAATTGAAAATCCCACATCTTAACCCACAAACAATCTCAAATAACAAAAAAAAAAAAAACAATGGCCACCTTCTCTCTAGTTAAATTGTGTAGTCTTTAGAAATATTAATGTAAAAGTATACTTTTACATTTCCTAATTACTTTTTATTATAACAGTTAGTTGGCTAAATTATAACAATTTCCATAATCCTTTATTATGCTGGTACTGCGAAAGTACAACATGTAAGCTAAAGAGTGCTATGTATAAATGACAATGTACTGTAAGGTAAACATGCAGTTACTTAACCAAGAATGCAAAAATAAAACAAAATATACTGTACATGTTATGATGAGTGTTGTGAGAAATGTATTGCCAGTATGTGATACAAGCATAAATCATCACAAATGTCAATAGCTGATTTGGAAGACCTCCAGATCACAGAATTAATATTGGGTCAATTAATTTCTCAATTCAGTAGTCATTTACACAGAACAGGGGGAAAGAGACAGATGGATGGACCGCAGAGTATTTATTCTTTAAACAAAAGGATGTTCGGCTAGTTCGAAATGAGAAAAGTGGGAACATTTGAAGAAGGCCATACATTTGCCTCTAGGAGGTTTTTTAAACTATACCATACCAAATTCAACAAATACTATCTGTGCTGTATTGATCTTACAGTCAGGTCAGTGTTGAAAACCCTTGTTCTCAAAGCCCCCTTTAGTCTTCTCCAAAGATAATCCTGTATTTTTTTTAAGGCCTTTCAAAAAAGGATGATCATTCTAATTTACCAACTAACATGTGATGCTCACAATGGCATTCTGGTGCTACTTTGGTAATGTGTAATAAAGAATCCCCCCATGTCTAAAATGTATTTGTTGTTAAACACAGTAGACTTGCAGAAGCAGAGTTTTCTCATTTTTAGTGGATCCTGCACAACACATATCAGAACTGCTATTGCTCACTGTACCCCACAAACTGGCAACAGCAAAATCAATTAAATTTGAATAATTAATAATGATGAGTGATCTACATTTGGCTGTAATAAAGGAAATGGTTTTATCACAGTAAACATAAAACTTTTGACATAGAATTTTGTTTTGTCTATGTGACTCCAAGACAAGTCGTAATTCACAAGAAATCATTCAATTACAAGAAAGAGTTTTACAATCTTGGCAGAATCTCACCATAAACGCTGATCTCTCAGTGTTGTCTGGATTACACAGTTCTAGCAATGTGGTGTCACTGAGTCAACAGTTTAGTTTGAATTTGAACAAGTCTCTGACATCATAAGGGCATCCTTAGAATAGTTACAACTGTTACAATTTTGAGAAATTTTGAGAAAAATTGTCACTACATTTATTGGCATCATTAACCCATTTACTGCTAAAGCTTGCGCACTAAATGCTAGATTCTGTAATTCAGTGGCATACGCAGTTGAGACGCTATCATTCAAAAAATATCATTATAATGAACCATTTCTATAGTTTAAGATCTTAAATACAACACACTTTATATGCAATACAAATATATAAATATACAAAAACACATTTCTCTATTTGCGCTTATTATGAACAAGCATTGGCATGCTAATTGGTTTCAACTATTGCTCTCTGTGAGAAGCACAGTGTCGGTACGTTGAGAAATCGAAGTATGGCTGAGTAAGCGATATTTATTTTGGCTGATATATGCTGCGGTTTATCGTTTGTTTTCTGTTTAACAGTGTCTGCTGAAACAGGCGGAATAATTCAGGTCTAATATGAGCAGGAACTCAAAAACAGAGTCATATATTCTCATAGTGACTTCCTCCAAGAATGTATTGCTAAAAGGGACAGGAGAGTTTACAACCAGGAGATGGATTTTTTGCAAGGTTTATTTACTAATAGTTGAAAACAAAGAGCAGGGGGTAGTTTGAAACTTGGAACTGTGTAACAGTCATACTGATATCAAACCTGCTGAGATGGGACAGAGGAAAAAAGAATTTTCTCCTTCGCTCTCTTCTTTTCTCCCTCTAGTTGTTATTATGGGAATGGGTGAGGCGGTCGTCCCCTTTCCTTTCCACTCAATCTTCCGTTCAACCCCTTTTGTTTGCTTAATCAAACGAATGTTGGAGGGAACTACGGGTCTTTCCGTAACATGGGTCTAAAAAGGTCTTTCCAAAAGGACCATCATGATGGGGGTGCATTCTGATTCTGGTATATGGAGGCTTTTTCTTTCAAGAGGTCCAAACACAGATGACAACTCCAACTTCCTGTAAAACAAAAAGAAAACAATTGACATAATTGATACTTTTTGTTATGTAGGCTAAACCTATTTCTCAAAATGACTTCAAATTTCTTTGAATAGCACTTTTCATACATAATGTTCCAAAAGAGTTTTATGAAAAATAATGCCATACCAACCCTCTTACAAAATCCCCCAAAACTTCAGCCCTGGTTAGGTGAATTCTATGTCCTTTGATTTACGTGTGTGTGTGTGCGTGTGTGTGTAATGTTTATGTGGTTTTACCTTCAGGAGGTTCAGACATTGGGGGTGAGAGGCAGTACATGTGGTAACCTCGGTCACAATCATCACAGAACAACAGCTGGTCCTGTGACAAAGCACATGAATGTTACATTGCCCACATTACCAACATTAAGCTTTATAGCTATTAAGCTTTATTCAGACAAGACTAGTTTTCCCTGAGGATGAAACTTGTGCGCCACAGATACAATCTCAGTATCATCCAAACACATTTGTGTATTTCTCCCACAACTCCAGTGTAACAAATTACACTGCCAATTACATATAAATATACTGTATATAAGTATACACATACTGTATATACAGTATATATACTAAATCTAGTCACAATAGCATTATAAAGATTATTAAAGGAAGTCAATGCGTTTAAACCAGATTATGTTACCAAACTCACATCATTTTCTGAAGTTCCACACATGTTGCAGCATTTGCATTCAATGCACTGCCAGCGATATGTCTTTACAGCAGCCATCATCACAGGAGTGAACTGCAGACAAGAGGGGTGACCTGACAATGGAGAACAGAAATATGATCACACGAAACAAGCAAACGACAGCAATGCTAAAAATGATTATGATGAGTAAATATGGAAATTATGATGTTTGTGTCTGTTTTACCAGAACGGCCGCAGTCTGAGCAGGACACAAGCTCCTCTGATTGGCCAGTTTTCTGGTTCATGTTAGAATCTCCCAAACAGAAGTCACAGTAGTTGTTCGGCAGAGCCAGACCATCTGGACCCTTCTTAGGAGCTGAGAGGGAGACACATTTAAAGGCACATTATTAATAGTGAAAATAATATATGTATAAATGTAGACACACTGTGAAAAGCTCAGTGATAGCTTGGAAACATACTCGGGTCAAACCTAGTCTCTTGTGCGCTTCATGTAAGGGCTGTTTGTGTGATGGACAGGCTTGCTGTCTATCTAATGCTCTCCAAATCAGTCCGAACTGTTTCAGTTAGGATGCAGCCTTAGAAGGCAGCTGGCAAAAGGACAGTAAATGGACAGCAAGACACCTCACTAGGTTTTGGAACAGAGCCATACTCTCCATAATTAAGCACAATAACATGAATGCTGCTGTATGATTCACTGCCAACCAGCTGGTTTACCAAATCTATCATTTGTATTAATAGTAAAATATATGATGTTTAAAATAATTCCATGCCACTCATAGTTTCACAAAGTTAAAAATTGTCTCCGTTCATTTGGCTACCAAAGTCTGTACAACAAAAACAAGGCATGATTAATTGCTTACTCTTGGGTTCCTCCTGTTGGGGTGGACTCGGTTCACGAATGTCCATCTCCTCTTTTTCCTCCCCCTCCTCTTCGGCCAAGTGAGAGTGGGCATAATGGTAACTGAGACCAGGCCTGTTCTTATAGCGCTTTCCACAGACTGCATACACACACAGAGCACAACAAATGACTGATCGCCTGCACTGTGTAACAGCCAGTCACTGACTTCATCTGTACTTGAGCACAAGACATAATTATTTCAAACCCAAAGCTCTCTCTCATGCATGCACTTATGCTTCCATGCCCACATGCTTGTTACCTGAGAGGTGAGAGGCCATTACAACATGTCTCTGACAAACAGTGAGTCCATGTCCTTGTTAATTCACAATCCTCAATGCCATAACTTTCCATTTATACGTTCACCTGATCACTCAGTGAATTCCCCCCAAACAACATTAAAGTATAACACAACCAAAAATCACACATTGTAAAATTCACATTCCAGGAAAACATCAGTCTTTAGGCAACAAAAGCAGAGGCACTATTTCACTAATCAGAAGTGGAGGAATAAGAAGAGAAAATAATGCGATTTGAAGGATGAGTATTACAAGCGACGATGTAAAACACTGAGACACAGAGACTTGACACATAACAGGTAATAAGGAACAACAGAGGTTGATGATGGAGGGAGATATGGCTTACATTTAAAACATAAATTCTAGGTAGTTTTTTCAAGTTAATTTTGTGAGTAACAGGCTTTGATACAGCTTATGGTGTTAGCTGTCTTAAGTGGGAACTTATAATACTTCTGCTGCTCTGAACAACTTGACTGAACATGTTTGAGTGTTTCAAATGGCTCACAGACAGAAAAACTTGTTTGGGAGGAAAAGGGAGGGGGTGGGGGGGATTCAGTGGAAAAAATGTCTTCGAGACCACATGAGTGAAAGCTGGAGTTTTGGGGCTTTCGGTCCATGACTATTAGCTTTAAAAGCTGTGTTCTACTCTGTGTTTCAGTACACCCCCAAACATTGACAAAACTTTTCTGAAGCAAATAAACACCTTTAAAACAAGCCGCCTTTATTTTTCTGGACAACGGACCCAAAATATTAGTCGCTAATTAGCAAGTAGCATGATTCATAGGTGTGATAAAGCTAGAGCTTATAGGCTTTTGAAAAGTGCGGCCCGCAAAAATGTAATTCACACAAAGCACATCAAATGTGACTGTCAAATTGTCGTTCGATATAATTGTTGCCTGGCACAAACCCTATTTACTTTTCACACACACAGAACCAAGAGAAAAAACATGACATGGGCAGGTGGGTAAGGAGAAGAATGAGGAAGGGAGAACTAGACAGAAAGAGAGACATATACCTCTTTCGGAAGATTTTGAAATATGCTTTTGTTTGAAAGTGTCTGAAAGAGAGAAAAAGAGAAAGACAACAGAGAGAAGAGACAGAAAGACTCACAGACTGAACACAAGAATCAAGTGAAATAAACTCATAAAGAATCTGTATCACAGTATCATGACACAAGGGCAAAGACACAAATGCAGAGAACAATGATCCAGAACTATGAAACATGAAACCTGAAATCCAATGAACATAATTTTACACTAAGTACTTTGAATAAGAAGTGGCATTTAACAGTTAACTACGGTTGAATAGGGCTAGAAATTAGGTTGAAACTTCAAAGATTTCGGAATCAAATAGTGTCCTTTTTGAATTTTGTTTTTTTTTAATATAGACTTTTTTTTAATTGCCATCTGTCGTGAACAGAGCTCAGAAAGAGGCGAGTAAAAAACGATGCTTGTGTTGATTGTGTGTCATGCACAGCCTGTCATAATGTCAATGTTTGGTACTTTTTAGTCAGCTTCCTTGTGGTGAAGCTCATCGTGACAGACAGCTAGACTGAGAAAAGATGACACACAGATTTTTGGTTGTCATTACTGGATATATTACAGCTGGCCTCAGCCTTTTTATAGCCAAGGAAGCAGATCACTGCGAGGTCAGCTAGCCGACTCATGTAGTTTCCATGAACGCCTGACTCACTGTCGCAGGCGTACGGTTTATCCCGATCCTCCAACGCGGCGGCCGCTTCCAACTTCTTCCGGGCACTGCTGACTCCACGACCCTGTGAAGAGAAAGCCGTTAGATTTTATATTCTCAAAAATCAACACATACAACTAGGGAGCTGAATCCTGCTTCCTGTGTTACCTTGCCCTTGCCTTTTCCTCGCCTTTTTGGAGTATCTTCTTCATAATCTTCATCATCCAGATCATCTAGAAAATCATCTGGTTCTAAAATTCTCTACACACACACACACACACAGAAGAGGTGGATCACAGATCATATGACTGACTGTATGTCAGTATGACTTATGATAATTTTCTTAAACACTGAAGAAGAAATAGTCACAATACATGTGTGTAAGTTAATGACAGATGAATTACATTTTTGGCTAAACTATTTTTTTTAAAAACAAAGTGCACAAAACTGTGTTTTTTCTTACCTTGCGGACCCTGGCAGTGGGGTTTAGTCCCCCGCTGGAGTACTCAGCTGAGCTGGGCTCCTCCTCCCCCGTGCGGAGCTCCAACCCAGACCTCTTATCCAATGGCTCTCCCTTCAAAAGGGCCTCTAAGCTGCTGCCATCACTGGAGAAAATGTCCTTCTTAAGCCCGAGATCCAGCTCTGAAACACACACACCCACATTCACATCCATAGACAACTGCACAAAGACGGATAAAAATGTCATAACACATGATTCTGAGAATTAAACACATAAAACCACTGTATAAACACTACACAGAAAATTACACAATCACAACCACCATATATTCTCACTTCTCCTAACAGTGTCTTAAACAGAGGAAGTGAGAAGTTGCATACCAGACTTTAGAGAAGGGAAAGCCAAGCGAGGGTCCTCTGGCGGGTGAGCTCTCCTCCTCTTTCTCCAGCGACGTGCTGGATATGTGTATAGCTGACCTGGAGCCATACCTATGGAGGGCATCAAAAATTTAAAGGTATAGTTCACTGAAAAATGAAAATTCTGCCATCAACACACTCCCATTTTGCTCCAGACCAATATGACTTTTTTACTTCTATGAAACACACAAGTTAGATGTTAGATGTTAATGACTACCAGCCTCAGTCCCCATTCACTTTCACTGTACTGAAAAAAAAGAGCAGCATCTGAATTCTTTAAAATGTCTCTCTTTTACTTCACATAAAGTCATACGGGTGTGTAAAAATGAGGTTGTATAAATGGTAACAGAATTTTTTTATTCTTGGCTGAACAATCCTTTATGTTGTTAAAACTGACCACCATGAGACTGTGTGTCCCACCTGGTCCTCTGTGCCTCTTCTCCATCCAGAAGTAGCAGTTGCTCTGGGCGACACCTGTCTGCGAGTCGAGGAAGGGCATCCTCACACTCCTCTCCGCACACAGACGGGCATTATAGTTATGACACTGTTCCATAGCATCCCTGTAATACTGCTCACCCAACCTGGAGACAGAGAAACCCACCAAACAAATTCGTCTCTGAATACAAACTGACACACTACATTAGAAACATTTAGCTTCAACACTTGGGTTGCATCTTGGATCAAAACTAGGTTTAACCCAAGGTGAACTGTAAAACTCACACAGAGACTAGTTTAGCCATCTTCTAGTTTAGCCAAGGGTGTCAACACACCCTACTTCTGCCGCTCTGAAACCAGCCCTGTTCAGCTTACCCACCCCTCTGTGAGTGTTTGTGTGCGGTGGGAGGTCTTGCAGGCACGCAGCCTAGTCATTGCAACTCTTTCAATCTAGCCACTTAGCAGGTGCTGTTGCCGCCGGTCACCACGGCAACCGCTAAGAGCCCCAGAGAGCACAGGCTAGCTAAAGCCTGTGAGATTAGAGCACAGTCGGGCCGTTGATGTCACCAAGGACAAAACAAAAGCTTAAAGCTTTGCTGTATTAAAACCTGGAGCTTAACAGCCCAGACAACAAAACGGCTTTGGGATGGCCGTTCGCCTCAAAGGCACCACCACACAAAGCTAAAACTTCAAAACACTGGTCAAAGGGTCCTTAAATTTGGAATTCACATTCCTCAAACCACTCTGGTTCCATTTATACCTAGTATTGTGTTTTGATATCTGATCACCCAAACCACATTCAGAGGTAGAAAGGCACGTGACTACATGGCGTTCATAATATAAACACTAATCCATCAAAAGCATAGACAACATTAAAGGAACTGTCAATCAGCTAAGGAGTCGGGTTGGTAATCAGTAGGTTGCTGGTTCGATTCCAGTGCCGGCAGTTAGCAACTGAAATGCCCTTGAGCAAGGCACCTAACCCCCGGGCGCTGCAGGGATAGCTGCCCACTGCTCCGTGTGTGTGTGTGTGTTTACGACTTGTAGTGTGTGTTCACTCCTCACGAAGGATGGGTTAAATGCAGAGGTCACATTTCGATTATGGGTAACCATAACTGACAAATACATGTCACTTTTAACTTCCTCAGTATGCTTATCAACAGATCATGTATCAAAAATATACTGAGCATTTAACAAACTTCATTGTATGTTTAGGAAAGGTTAATAGCTTTTACAAGATGCTTACAGAAACTAAAAAAATGCTTGGCACACTTAAAATAGTCCTTGTGTTAGACAAAATTATTTCTCTAAAACCAAACAGGCTTCCCAAATTTATGTCAATAAAAAACATAATTTACAGTCTTAATGCCCTTTACCCTAAGACAGTTTGTTTAAATGGTCAGTTAATCTTAGATTTAAATGAAAGAGCAAACATTAAATAGCCTAAAATGCACCAAAAGCACTTCCCGTTTTCAAGTTAGTATGGTTTGACAGAAGGCTACAAAGATCTTAGTAAGCTTTTAAAGTTAGACCATATATGTATCGCAACTTCTGTAATGAAGCAGAGTAAACTATCTGGTAAATAACACCACAGGGTTATTATAAATTGCACAAAGTACATGTAAAACACTTTAAAAACGACAATGACAGTCTAGTCTGTCATTGTCTTTAGGCCTGCTGATGACAGACTTGACCCAATAAAACAGACAGCTGGAGCTTTGGAAACGAAAATAAGCAACTAACCCTTCACTCTCCACTGAGACTGTCAACAGTACTGAGAAACAAATGAAACAAACATTTGAACACAGTTCTTGATATGATTTATGGCAGTACTAATATGAACACACTCATCAGAGGAATAAAGGAAAGCCCTACATGCTTTGATGGTTGGTCATGCTGAAGACGGAAGCGAACTGATCAGCGCATTAGTACAAGCGAGAAACAGAAGCTGCTAGTTCAGCTAACTTAGCCAGAGCTTAGATAACCTTGTCAAACACGTTTCTTTGGCTATATTTAGACAAATAATACAAACAAACATGACGCTGTATTATCATTCTAATGAAACAGGTGAATTTTTTAAATCGGGATCTCATATGCAGTTAAATAAGAATTAAAAATACTCACAGCTTGACAACATTCTGCACTACCGCCGCCATCTTGGCTCTACTGCGCTCACAGCGGGTGTTCTGCGCATGCGCCAAGGGAAGGACCTTAGAAGAAGGTCACGGTTCAGGGGCATTCAGGAGGGCCAATCCTTCATGTTTAAAATTAAACATAGCACAGTCCTTTATCCTAACATGTATGTTAAATATTAAATATTCTGTAGTTAAAAATAGACATGCATAAATGAATTACACTGAAATTCATTTAAAATGAAATTCAAATAAGGTGTAAAGTCATATTAGTGACCCACATCTGTAAAATACAAGCTGGCACAGAAAATATGAACTTGTGCTTGTGTAACATCTGCCACATGCGTCTATAGGGCTTCTCGTTTGTCATTTTAGGGCACAGAAGGGTGTTCACGAGCGCCCCCTAGACGCCCTTGTTGCGCACTTTTACGAGCCCACGCTGACATACACGCTAGCTAAATGGTTATGGTGGCATTACGTCATTACAATTGGGAACTTGGGGAAAGACCGCTGTCGTGCCACCTGGGCCACAGCCTAAAATAAAACTTCACCATACATACGCAAATATACATATATACGATATTCAATTACATTAATATAAACATAACACGTTGTTATTGCTGTTAATATTATTCGATTTAATTTTATTTTGTAACTGTATTGTACAAATTACATCGTGTTTCATAGTTTGTGATACACGTGAATTAGTGTTGTAGTATTTTCAAATAAACATGAGGTGGCACTAGTGGCCCATCTGACGATTCAGACAGTTCAGAATAATATCTGCTTATCATTACAGTTTTCCCTTTATAAATGGTATATGTAGCTGTGGGGATAATAAAAATCTAAGAAATCTTGTGATAACTTTTTTGTAATAGTTACTCAACTCAACACAGTACCAATGTTTCTCATGGAATTTTAAGAAGAACATTCCGAATTAAATGTATACCTTTTTACTAAATGACATATAAAATATCACATAAATGACACATAAAAATGAGAAATAAATGAGAAATAAAGATTCTGAGATAATCAGAAAATATTACCCTCATAGCAATAACTTTTATTTTGGTGGAATGGCTAAAAGTATGTGGACTGTCGCTTTTAATTGAGCTGATTATAGATACACCCATTATTAGCAGGTATATAAATTCAGTCACATAAAATCAGTGATTAATGATGCTAATCACTACAGACATGGTCCAACATACAGTGAAAAGCTTTCCCAGAACAAAGGGAATATTATTTATTCTATTCTGAAAGGATATGTCCAGTAAGCACACATC
>JAZGTK010000096.1:159139-170309 GCA_036877625.1 Ambastaia sidthimunki | reverse complement strand
AACGCGATATCCGCTGTGATTTCCTACACTGTTTCTTCCCTTTTTTCCCAAAACGCGATAAACACCAGTCCTGATTTTCAGCAAAACGAAACATATCCATTCAACCAATCACAGCGCACTATTCCAACACGAAAACTGTGCTGGCTGCGCCCAGTCAGTAAACACCGGTAAACACCGTCGTCTTTTGAATGGGTGTTTTCAGCATTATAAAATGAACAACTTTGATGGCATCGATGAGCCAGTGCTCGTTTCGTCTGTGGAAAAGAAGCGCAAGCCTTCCAAAGACGATCACAACGGGGAACATATAAAGAAAATCCGAAACTCAGGCGGTATGAAAATACCGGCGATCTCTTGGGGCTTGTCATATGTATAGAACAAGAGAAACTTTTATCACAAATGATAACTTAGCAAGTGATTAGCAAGTGATAACTTGTTATTTATGGTTATATTTTTGTCCACTCTCATACAGAAAATGAGTTTTTATTTAATGAATTGAACTGAAATGGATTTACAGCATTTTGGGGAAAAACGTGTCATGGATATAACCCATTTTGGAAAAAAAATGATTTGTTTGTTTAATAAATGTTTAAAATCAAAATATTGAGATTTTTGATAGATTTGATTTTTTGATGTTATTAGAGACACATGATGATATATTACAGTTTGAAACAGAAATTAGTAGTTTTCATACAAACCCTTTTTCGGGAAAGAAAACACTGTTTTTCTCAATTTAACAATTATGGATTTATCCCATTTTGGAACCAAACTCTACACACACACACACACATATATATACTGTGCATAAAGTAATCCATTCATAATTAAACTGAACTATTTTCATTACACTTTAAAAAAATATGTAGTTACATTTATCATTCATTTAATGCATGATTTGTTTTTTATACTGAACAATGAATTCTGGGATGGCTTTCTTCACATAAAAGCTTGGCCTTTTAGAACAGCCTGAACCTGAATGTTTAGAAACAGCCTGAATGTTTAAAAATGCTTCCTCTGCTTCCACACTAAGTTTTGAAATGGAGCATGTTTCTCTGCTTTCATGGGCCTTCTGCTAAATTCTGTGTTTATAGCATGTCCTTGCTAGACCTCCCTAACCTCACTTTAACTCTCTCTCTCTCTCTCTCTCTCTTATCCTCACTCTGACCTGAAACCCAAGCTCAGATGGATCTTCACCACTTCACTCTTTGTTGCTAGCGCTTCCTTGAAACTCTGTCCACAGTCACACCCTTCACTTAATCTTTCTCTTTCACTCCCTGCTGTTCTCTCTCACCTTAAATCCACTCGCTTTCTCTTTCTCTCCATGCCATCCATCTCGCTCTCGTTTTCTCCATATGTTCTTCATTGTTCTCTACAGCCCTGTGCTGATGCACCCGCGTACGGCCTTATGGCATTTACAGATGCATCAGCAAACTGATCGAGAGCAGAATGCCCTCCTATGAAAGGATGCTCAGCACGTAGGCAGATCTGTGAGTTCATTAAAGCTGTAAATGTGTATACCCCATTGTAATTATTCTCCCAGATGAATGACAAATAAGCCTTTACTGATATAATGAGTGCCTTCGTTAACCCCTAATGAGCTAATACTGCTGCATACACAAGCCGCCGGTGCTGCGATGCTGTGGAATTTATGACACGCATAGGCAAACAAACAGAAATAATGTGGTATTTTTATCTTTTTCACTGTTTAGGCTGTTAGATGATAGCGGATTTCCCCCGAGAAAGAAAATGTTACAGCCGTAAAACTTTTTTTTATTAGAAACACTAAATCCTACTGGATAGACGCAAAGGATTATCTTCATCTCTTTCTGTCTAAAATAAACACATTATCACTCTTTTTTCATTCCCCGCTCTCTATTTACTCCCTACTGGAAGATGGGGGATATGCCAGAGGTTCGGGTCCTGATATAAAAGAATGATGATACAGACAGTGAAAAATCGTTCTGTCTTAACGCCAGTTCAGGCTCTTCTCACAGCTCAGCTGTGCTAAACGTGTGCGCAGGTTACCTATAGCCATGAAGTCTTCGGGCTCCCATGGCTGAAGCTGAGAGACGGGTCCACTGTAGAGCAGCAGGCCATCTGCCACCTCTGTGATGAACTCCAGCGAGAGGTGGCTTTCGAAACATGGCCTTATGGGGGGAAACCAAGCATAGCCATTGCCATGGAAACTGTGTTTTGTCTGCTGGCACTCGGGTCCTTCGAATTGAGCTGGGCACTGGCATCTATGGTGCACACACAGGAAATCAAAAGCTCATATTAAAAAGAATATAAGTTTTAGTTTTAGGACGCATTGTACAGGATTGACCTAGAGTCAAGTCCCCATAGAGCATAACAAGATGGTTTGGCCTGATGCTGTAGTTGCACATTATGATCTCAGAGAGAACAGAATTATAAAGCTCAGATTAGCACATGCACATTTGCATTTAAAACACTGAAGCATGTTTATTATATTGCGATGAAAGGTTCACTTTGTTACTTTTTTGTTTTTTTAAGTAATTAGAATTATTACATCCTAACTTTCTTTTATTAAACACTTTTATTTACTTTTATCATGGGGACCTCTCAAAAGTCAAACTTACAAGCAAAGGCAAAATCTGACCCACACACATATACTGTATACTAGATTAAACTTGATTACATTTGCATTATTATAATTTTTAATTGATAACTTTATAACTTTGTAAGTTGTCTTCACAGTCAACACTCAGCCCCATCAAGTATTACATTTAATAATTTATACATCACCTACAATAAATTTATACATATATAAAATCTATACATATTTTTGTTTGTATTAAAAACGTATATTGCATTTGTAAACAGCCCTGGCTGTGTACTAAAACAGAAAACAAAAAAAAAAGTGGATTGGATCAATCATTAAAACACCATAACACCAAATCACAATTAGCTGTCCTTTAAATGTGTTAGTTGTGTTATAAGAAGTTTGATAGCCCCAACTTTATAGTCATACTTTCAGGTTAACAGATGCAACAAAGCAAAATTAAAATCTTTCTGGAACCTGCTTATATATTCTCTGGAGCACATGCACCCTTGTTGAAAATCACTGCACATATAATATTGCACTGTAGTCTGGTGTTCTGCATCTCTCTCAGCCTCTGCACATTTCCATATGAAAGATACTTCATATGCATACGTATTGGCATGACTCAAACACTAATCAACAACTCCCTCATTCTGCTTTCTGGCAGATCAGCAACACCTGTTGATTCAGCCCACCGACCTCATCATCTGCGCAAAAACATCAATGACAAATTGCTTTCTTTTGGTTTGCCACCCAACCACCGCTGTGCCCTCAGATCTCCTGCCTCACTGCCTCTTTGGAAAATCTAATCATAGTTTTTGAAAAATGCATGTGTCTATTGCTGCCCTCCCTCCATGTGTGTATCACTGCAGTCTCGTTTTCCCCCCTTCACTTTCTTACTCGTAGTTGTAGTTCTAATTGGCTGATTAAAAAAGGAACTGACATGGGTTGACAGAATCTGTGCATGTGTGACAGATGGGAAAAATAGTCGGGTAGGTCAATGCACTCAATAACACAATCAAAAACGCATCACGCTGGCTCTAATTGCATTGTGTGCTAATCAAAGCGATGCCCGTGTTTACTAAAACAAGAGAGCGTGGCAGGACACAAGCAGGTCAGGACAGCAACGAGGAATGTGTTTATAGTAATGATTATCAAACTACAGGCAGCACTGGCGATCTTTGACAGGTGTAATTTTAACAAAGCACATTATACTGCATCAGTTCAATGTAACAGAGATCGCTAACTGGGTGACAGTACCATATTTAGTCCAGCTGAAAACCACTTAGGTTGAGGACAAATCCCAACCTTCAACTTAACCATTTTTAATTGATCTCTATATTTTTGCTGAGATTTTGCATTTACATTTCACTGCTGGCTTTACATTTTACTGCTGGTTGTATCCTGGGTATAACTATGTACGTGACAAATAAAACTCTTGAATCTTGAATACCGGGGTTGTTCAGTTTGAACTCTCATTATTAGCCTTTAAAAGGTGTTACATGATGTATTATTTTTCTCACTAGTCAGTGGCGAACAATGGCACAGGTGACCCAGGGTGGCAACGTCTGGCACACTGAACTTTTTCTGCAGCTCTCAAATACACGCTCCACTGCTCTAGCGTTCATCCAATTTCACTCTGCTTTATTTGAATTATAAAATAAAGGTTCTCATTGGTTTACCTAAAAGTGTTTAACACACAACATCTCATATTCAGATAAGAAGCTGAACCACCCAAGACTGAAATCTGCTGCTATTTTTGCACTTCTGGATTCAGTATATTCACAATTCTTGCACCCTTTCTATCTTACAAAAGGAAAAAAAAACATAAAAAAAGATTTTAAAAAAGGGCAATGCAATGACATGTTATGAAAATGGAAACAAAGTTATGGAAGAAATCTGTCTCACAGTTTTCCGATAGTGTGTTCAAGTCATGTTCCTCTCATCCATCAGCTGTGCTGAGACTAATACATGTGCAAGATGGAAGAGTAATGCACACCACAGAGAAAATTTACCACGATCATACCACAGTTATTGCATTTCTAATGTTGGTCCATTGATTAATGTCAGCCTCACAGCGAGTTGGATTTGGACAAATTTCTAGCCTGGTGCGACTAATGCTCTCCCAAGACACAAATCCAGCAAGACAGAGGAGCCAATCTGGTTGCTGGAAGACAACATTTCAACCTCCCAAATCGATACAATAAAGTAACTCTGTCTGGGGAACGATACCCTTTTAAGCTAACTTTCATAAAGACCCACTAGAATCTGTCAGCTGATTCCTATTTATGTTGAGAGTAACACATGAAGCTTTGCTATCTGGTGTCGGTTAGTCAGTTGGCAGGGTTTAACTTTTTCACCGGGCATGGATGGATGAGGGGGTGCTCTGAGTGGGCGTTTCAATGTGGAGATAAAATAACGTGACAGAATCAATAAAAGAGACAGTTTCCACTGAACCAAAAGAGAATAACAAAGCTAGCTAAAGAAAAACTAAACAAAGAGTTTGTTGATCACGCATTTTGGGTTTCATTGGGGCATGCTAACATGCTAAACAGCACAAAAAATAGAAAGACAGAAGTTAGACTGCTCTTATATATCTTTTAATCTAAACAAGAAAAAATGTCTCTGCCCTATTACAATCCAGTGAAGTCAATGTCAGAAACACTTCTCAGTCTGTCAACGACAAAAAAATATATATAGAAGAGACGGTAAAATGTTTTAAAAGAGAAACACTCTTTCCTTTTTGTTAAAAAAAGACGTAGCTCTGTTCTGCTTATTGAACTAAACCAAACCAATTAATCTCCTCGAGTGAATCCTGGCCTTAATATCAGCCATGATGACTGAACACAATCCTCTTACTCCCTTTGGCCTATTTCACCTCTTTTCTTGTTGCTCATTTCCTGTCTGCATACCCAGCATGAGGAATATATTGGTTACCTCGTGGGAGACCCACAATAATCTCCCCTCCGCCCTCTATTTCCAAATCCCACCATTAATCTTCCAGACCATCTACATGTTGTTCCTTAAATCTCAGTGTCTAGCCCAGTAGGAGGTGATAAGCGCGGTGGTGAAATTTACAGCATGCATGTTAAATAAACCTAAAATTTGGTCAAGCTTATGCAATCACAGAGCACTGTCGTTATACTAACCAGTGAACTACTTTCCAGCTGTTCACTGTTCAGTGAACTACTTTCCAGCTGTTCACTAAATCACTGTTGCTGCTGGTATCAAGACACATTAAAGTCTTAAATTTAATTAACATATTTAGAAAGCAAATTGTGCTGTCCTCCACGCACACTGTGGTAACACGATTCCTTTAAGCAGAAGTTCATACTTAAGCATAAAACTGGTTGTTTATTATACAAATACAGCAAATTACACACAACTAAGTTCCTCCTCTAACGGGTGGTTGTAATTATTTGTTAAGCAGTGCTGATCATCTGAAAAAGCTGCAGCTTAATTAGCCTTAAATTAGGACTAAGGGTCTTTAAATTGACTCTAGTTTTACATCATTTTATCTGTACATTAAACACAAGCTCCTGCTCCTACTTATTAAAACAAGTCTTTTGCAAAATTGTTCTATGCCTGCAAATTCATCTATAATTTACAAATCAGACATTTTGGGCATTTTTTTAACAGGGGTTGCAGTAATGAGATATTTCTTGCAAGATTATTGTAACAGGGGTTTATGGTCTTTCAGTAAATGCTGACATCAACCGCTTACTGCTGGTGTAGATTTATACACAAAAGATTTGTACATATTTAAATGAACAGGAACTTATTACAAGTAAAAACTGATTCTATTTACAAAATAGAAACAGAAATTTATTAAATGCATTCATGTTTACTTAACCATATATTGGGGACAAATTTGTACCCAAAAGTCAGCAAAACCTGACGAGTCTGAGCAAAACCTTCTTTTAAGGACATCCTTATTTGTTAAAATGATTTAAAATATAGTACATAAAGTATTTTTTAATTGTAAAAATGCAAGAGTTTTTCTGTTACGCTCAGAGTGTGGGTTAGGTTACATTGTTTATAGGTAGCTGTGTATAAAAACAATAGAAGTCTATGGAATGTCCCCATTTAGATAAGTAAACATGTGTGTGTATGTGTGTGTGTGTGTGTATGTGTGTGTGATAATCCACAAAAGCATGTCAATCTGCAAAGCCAAGATGTTTTTATAAACAATGTCATATCAATGCATCAGTGCAATTCTTTATTTTATTTTTCATTTAAATGTATATGTTAGATAAACCGTTTCATATCACTGCATAGTAATAAATCATTTTAATATGAATCCAGACATTTTGTCTGCAGAAGACCAGAAGGTTGATGTAACGCAGATGCAACATTAAAGTTGTTGCCTTCTGACATTATTAGGATTAGTGGAGGGTTTGTGGCCTAAAGCGCTCTGGCTCACAGCATCAGCTCAACACATTACATGCTCAGTACATCTGACCGCTCAGAAATCCACAGCTTTACTTTCTTCTTTTAATTAAACCACTGAGAGCTAAATGAATTTCTCAATATTTTGCAAGGTGATTAAAATGAGGCGTTTTAAAAAGCTGGACATATGTCAGGAAGGGGTGCCGCATCACGTCGTGCGCAAATTTCTAAATGTTGGGGGGGTTGTACCAGGCAAGAGTGAACCACACTGTTAATCATATACAGTTTTAAAGGGGTTAGTTCACCCAAAAATAAAAATCTGTCGTTCTTTCTTCACCCTCATTCCATTCGAGACTCATATACTTTCTTTCTTTTTATATTATAAACACAAGAGGAGCAATTATGCAGGATGCTGATACATTTGTTCTTATACAATAAAAGTAAATAAGGTAAATAAGACTGAAGCTGTCAGTCACCAACATTCTGTATAAAATCTTCTTTTGTGTTCCATGGAAGAAAGTCAGTCAGGTTTAGCACATCATTGGGTTGAGTAACAGAACTATGTAACAACCTTTTTATGATGGGGCTAAGCTGGTAATCAGTCAGCGTCAAACAAAAACAATTTACTGTCGTGTGTAATGTATGTTTCAGAAAACGCAGGAGAGACAGAGTATGTGCGTGAATTGGAAGGCAAACGAATAGTAGGATTGTAGCATGTCTGTGTGTTGGGGTAGTAATGTGGTCGTGATAGGTGGGAGGCTGAGTGAGGTAAACTGTCAACACATAAATTATACAATAGGCAAATGTGCAATTTCGTTTTTTAAATGCCCCTTTGGAAGATGTCAGGCTGATATTTATGATATGTTCATTGCTCTGCATTTTTAATTTGCCTGTGGGAGGGAAAAATACCCCATATCACAAGCAGCGATTAGAACGCATCACACATCTGCAACCACATCTCGGATATCATTAGAAGCTTTCACACAGCAGCTGCCATGTCGATTTAGATCTAATTTAATCCATACATTCTAAAACTCTGACATTTATACATCACTGCTAAGCATGCAGTAGTACCCTAACTTTAAATTTAATTCTAGAAGCTCAAATGTGGTGGCATAAATGTGAGTAGAAGACAACAATACTGATGAGGGTAAACTGTCCTACAGAGGGTGACTCCATATTTTATTCAAACAACTTGCTAATCACTTTACAATATACTTGGAAACACTTTCTGACTTGTTTTCTTTGACTGTAATTCTGACTATTGAGTTAAAATGTGTATAAGAGATTAGGCTATAAGCCTGTACTATAAAGGGTTTAGGAGGAGCAGTCATTTGACTTTTGCATTGCTTTTAGTGCTTTAGCACCACCAATTCGTTGTGTAAATTGCTTGCCTAAATGAAGAGGAGGAATTTTGACCTTTCGTACAAAGTACAGCAGTTAAATGTTCAAAAGACCTACAAGTTACTGCAAAATCTTCAATATTTCGTGGCATAACATTTATTAGTTTATTATTGTTCCAAATCCCAAACATCTATTTTTTTCCATGTTTAAATAGATTTTGAATCCCAGATTTTCAATGTGTGGTTTAAACAGTAATGTATGTACTTATAACAACAAATAAATAATTAAATATAATAAAAATAAATACAAATACATAAATAAGTAACATGGATGTTCTCCTTTTGTTATTTTAAAGTCCTGATATTTCTTAGTTCTTTTCTGGCAATTGAGAATACCTTCTATTGATCACTGCATTACTGATCATGGTCTCTAGAGTCAGTATGCATTCTCTTTCCAATCAACATAGGAAAAGGCAAATTTTTTCAATAACCTTGAGTTATTGAAAATATTTGCCTTTTCCTATGTTGATTGGAAAGGGAATGCATATTGATTCTGCAGCTATTCTAATAAAGCTTACACATGCCTTAGAAGAACCATGTTCCTTATCCCCATATAAGTCCTGTTTACGTTATCATTATCATTACGAGTGCTTTCGTTAAGCAACGGGTCATTTTTATCCGCACACCTTCCATAAACTTCCTGACGATTCCAAGACTCCATCATCAAAAACATTAGTCAACTAGATGCTTGGAAACAAAA
Organism: Ambastaia sidthimunki; assembly: GCA_036877625.1. Taxonomy (NCBI): domain Eukaryota; kingdom Metazoa; phylum Chordata; class Actinopteri; order Cypriniformes; family Botiidae; genus Ambastaia; species Ambastaia sidthimunki. The sequence continues at coordinate 161,260 of JAZGTK010000096.1, read as the reverse complement.
CCCCTTCAGAAAGTTTTGCTCAAAATCTTTAAGACATGAATCACCCGCTTTATCCAATTACAACTTTGGCTGAGGAACCTGTGGCGTTAGAGTATTTGTTATTAACTTACGCCTGCCAGGTTTTCATGTATTCTTCGAAAAAAATTCCCCGCCTAACAATTATGGCAATCTCACTGCTCCTCCAAACTTAACCAATCCCAGTCACTCAGCATTGTAATTCAGGGAAGAAAATCAATATCCACGCCAGGACTGGATAATTGAATAACACAGAGAAAGAAAGACTCTCTCTCCCTCATATTTGTGAAAAAGTTCAGAAGTGATAAGATTAGACTTCAAAGTGGTGGCTTGAATCTTATGGGATAATCACTTGATCCATGCGTCTGTCTATATTACCAATAAGAGCTAGAGCACAGGGAGAACTAAAAGAGTGATGGCAACTAAGTGCATGTGTATTGTGATATTCATTAGACGTTCTCAACCTAATGCATTGTTAGGCACTTTGTTTGGTTGTTGCACACGCTCAGAATTACAGACTGGTAATGGAAGTCCTTATTGCACATTATTGCTCATTGTTGTCAAGTGGATCAGTTCCCTAAACTCTCTCTCCATCAGTAAAATGAAATACAGTCAGTCAGATAAGATTTCTCCTACAAGTAAACCATGATTTCTCACCTGTATCCATTCTGTGTGTCCACACAGACTCCTCCATTGTGGCAAGGGTTTCTGGGATAGATGGAGCAACCCTGGTGGAAGTGTTCGCGTGCCGAGCAGCTGCAGACAGCTGTAGCTTCCACGGTCACTGACACCAGAGCCATGCTGCCTGAGTCAACCACCGCTGGCTTGTCAGACACACTCAGGTGGCTGGTACAGCCACCTCCTCCCCGGCAGTCTGCGTCCATACATTCATCGACATGGACCTGGGTCACGTTGACCTGAAGAAAGGATTGTAGCTGTAGAGAGACAAAATAAGAGAGAGACATTTTATTAAATCATGCTAAAAACAAACACTATAATATAATCCAAGCAAACAAGAGTAAAATTTGATCTGGATTATACAATACAGCCCTATCTTAACAAAGTGACAACAGAGCATCATCCACACCACACATAATTTGAACTCAAATTCAAGCAAGTTTTCTGTCATTTGAACGATCCTATTTTCCACTTTTATACTAGATTTAAACAAAACAGCGAGAAAGAGAGGGAGAGAGAGAGATTTGCTAGTGAAGATGATGCCAACATGTTGAAAAAAAGGTTTTGAAACAAAACTGAGAAAGTCAAGAACATATCTTGCATACTCGAATTAGCATACAAATAGCAAAACAAGTCACAATTTCCCAAAAATAAGCCCCAAACTCCATTTGTTCCTATTGCTTTCAGGCATGAGAAGCTTTCAGAGTGCATCACACACTCACTCCATTTCATTCTTGAACACACAGTGCACTCCAGAGCCTATCAGGGCAAGCACTTTCCTACAAGCACATAAATGGCGTGCAGATACCCACAGATATGGCCACAGGGCTTCCACACCATTTATTCAAATCCAACATCTGAAGTGGAGCAGTTTGCTCAGCGGTGGACTGAGCAGTTACACAGTGATTGACCAGTCCTCAACTAACTCATGCGGCCAGACACGCTTAAGTCAAAATGAGGGGGTGAGAGAAGAGAGTCAGGGACAGAGACAGATAGATCGAGACGTTCAAGATGAGAACTCCCCCAAGATTAGCTTGGACCTATTTGCACTAATAGACTCTATTTTGACTGGGTTGTGGATTGTGGAGGGGTATTTCCACACAGGCGGCTGTGGCAGAGAGCTGTGGGTGATGGATGAGGCTGTTTATGTTGATTTTCTGCGTGATCTCAGACTGAGGAGAACGTATGAGGTGGGCAGAGGGATGTGGTGCAATGCACCCAACAGGGTTGGGCAGGCAAATGTCACAATGGTTTCTTATCTGTCTAGACACACCATGGTGGGAAAAATTCTCTTTTAGAATCGGCTGTAATTTAAAATTGGAATAAAAGGAAAATAAAATTTGAATTCAAAGAATTTCACACAGCTACACATCAGAATGTTAAGTGTATGACATTATAATACAATCATCTATGTCTTAAGAATTAGAC